>JBCAUF010000790.1:24469653-24481747 GCA_038406115.1 Haemulon aurolineatum | reverse complement strand
TCACAAGAGTATAACTCATGACTACTTTAGAAGCATTTGTTAGCTTATTAGCATACTTTACATTCATTTAATTTAATTTAATGTAAGGGCTTTTGGCCAGTATTCCCAGCATGCATTGTATTTGGGTTAACACACTCGAATCTTTTCTTCCTTCCCGTACAAATTAAGTTACATGATGGAGACTTGTTGTGTGTCTCATCTTGGCTGAGTCAAGGTTATCTGATTCACAATGATTACTCCCACAATCATTAGTCACCTTGAGCACATATGTGAAGGCTATGTTATAAATAATGGTCTGCATTTGTTGTTCATCTCACAACAAAAGCTGCACTGATGTGGTTGTGACGTCATAAGCTGAACTGGAAAATCCTTCTCAAAAGAATCATTGTAACTGGAAACAAATCAAATGCCAAGATGATATAACAGCTGCTGGCTGAAGCCAATACCTATTAAGTGTACTGAAGCTGGTAAATAGACTCGGTGAGTCATTTTTAAAGTGTAGGAGAGTGAATGTTTTCTACTTAATGACTGACTGACAAACTGTTGGAAGGAGCATGCGCAACCCAGTGGTGCTGACTGGAAATCCCCCCTACTTTTACAACTGTGTCACTAGATTTGGCAACTTTTCAGACCCTTTTAAGTGACTTAAAAAAATGAGCCTGGCAACAAATCTAGCAAATCTCTGGCCAAGCACTTTCCTTTTGAGGAGAGTATCCGACTGCTCAGTGGATCTGCAGGCGTCCTGCTTGCTGTGGCAGAGGCCCAGCTGTGTCCTGTGATTGTGAAAGAGCACCACGTCAAGAAGGCTAGCCTAGTTTTTAGCTGAAAGAACGTTTCTCTTTCTTTTCTTTTTTTCACAGTGAGTGTGTTCTTAACCAGCATTTATCACTCATATCAATTTACATGTGTGTGACTTTCATTTTAGATTATTATAATTCAGTGGGTGACATTACATGTACTGTATCTTTTAAAAAATGATAAATTACAACTGTGATTCATTTTCCACCCTCTCAGCTCTAAAAACATATCAGCTTTTCTTCATAAAAACAAGCATGTGGGAGAGTTACTGGGACCACTGAAATGGTGGCATACTTCAGAGATGTGTTGAAAAGCACCAGTTACTCCTTGAGCCTAATGGTGAACATAATAATCTTATTGGTTATTGAAATGGCTCCTCAGGTCTTGGCACAGTGATTTTATTTATATGGCATATTTCATTAAATGTAAACTCAGAGTGCATTATATTAAAAGGCACGTGCAAACATCAATTCAGTCATTTTAATGAGGAACTCTACCTAATTTGGACTTAATTGAAATTAATGTTGTTGTCGTTATTCAAGTTAATGAGATTAATTTGCTGCTTTGAATCTTCCTAAATTTCAGCAAACTAACAAAAGATGTGAGCACCAAATGTTGGCTAAGGTTAAAGGGAGTCTCTGTTACTATCAGAACATAATGATATGGTCTCATAAACAGCTCTTGCATTTTATATTTACATGCAGTTTCATTGGAGGATGCTGTAAATGTAAAATGATTTGTGTGCTATTCTCACAAAAGACCACAAGAGGGCAGATGTGTCTCACAAGTAGGAAGAGTCAGTGGGGAAACCAGAGACAGTGAATTCATCTTTTACCCCAGTGGGCTACAACAGTTTTTAAAAGTCGTCTAAACTACAACTGGATTAAATGCATGTTAATTTTTTTTTTTTTTTTTTTTGTGAAGTGTGGATGGGCAGCATCTCTGACGCCTGCACTCTGTCCTGCATGCTGTGAGATGTGGGCTGCAGCAGATCAGCACCATGGACAGAGACACACACTCGGTTCAGGACCATGGATAGCATCTGACTGGGACCCAGTGAAGAATGAAGCTTTTCACTGTTCATCTGTGGTATCTACACAAATCAGACCGTGTCCTGTTGACCATGTAACCGATGGGAGGATGAACAGTGAGGTGATGATGATTGTTTACACTGTGCCACCCTACAAACCCAGAAATATACAGGGAGTTCCTCTCCTGAAACTAATCCATTGGAGGTGAGCAGTTTACAGTTTGGGCTTGATGAGACACGCTCTATTTGTTCTTTATGGGACAATATGGTGGTCGTTACCTCCTCGCAGGACATGGCACATAAAGGCCAGATGCATGCCGGTTAAAAGCCTCAGCCTGCCTACTCATGCTCGCAGACGGCAGATGAGACAGGACAGGACGATTCAAGGAGATGCAGTGTATCTGGGGTTTCCTCAAACAGGAGGAGGTGGAGTTGGGGATGGGGGGGAAATAAGGAGGATTTCGCAATCACTCGCCCACTATAACTATGATGGCGTCACTGCATGTACGTCAGACGGTGGGGGGAGGGAGGAAAGGAGGGAGGGGAGGGAGGTAAGGCTGTGAATCAGCCCTGTGAAACGTGCAGCATCCGGAGGCGGCTGCATTAGCCCAATTTAACTCACATCAGTCTTCCCTGGCTTTAAAACAGCGTGGCCTGATGAAATTGTTCGATATTTTGGCCCGAGGGGAAATCATGTTTCGATCCCAGCTCATTCTCTCCTCTGATTGGCCGGGCCGCGTCGCCTGCAGACGTAACATGATACGCGCTAAACTCACGAGCTCGTGACCGCGCAGCGTTGAATTTCAATTAAATACGCAAAGCAGATATCACCTGGTGACTTTTTAAGGGCTAATAGGTGGCCTTAAAGAGCTCATCTGCTCTTCTTGAATTAATAACAACAACAACAACAATAATAATAATAATAATAATAATAATAATAATAATACATTTAATAGTCCCTCCAATAGGGAAATTTAAATTAATTATTTATGGTCTTTATAATTGACGTGTTTTTTTTCCCAACGCATCAGTGAACATATCCAGCTCGTCCAAAAGGAAATCAATATACAGACTATCACAGACGTGATGCTGAGGCGACCCACCCCCTCCTCACTCGACAAAATGGTATCACCCTCAGATCACTCTGCTCTACGCATGTCACAATTGGCACACCACACAGGGATGAGATGATTGGTTTTAAAGGTCCTGCCTCTTGAGCCAATTGACAAATTGGGGCAGTTAAAAAAAATAAAGTAAGTGATATGTAGGATGGTGGTCACATGGCTAAGGTAAGCCTACAAAAGTGGCACTATAGTTTTCAGTGTACTATGGGTGGCAGACGCAAAAGTTCAATCCAAAATGGAGTCCATCTGAACCAACCCAGTAGCAGGCTAAAGGAAATAAAAAGTTAGTTCCTGCATTATTTTGTTTATTAAATGCTTAATAATGGAAGGATGCACCCAGGCTGCCTAAAAAAATAACATTTCCATAGTGTTAATGTGATGTAATATTACAGTCACTGCATTTGGTTTTCACTATGAACACTGGATCTAAAGCTGCAAAAGAAAAAAAAGAGACAAGATGACACAGTGTGTGTCTGTGAAGCTCATCCTCTCTGTACCAGGTGACATCTGGAGGTGATCAATAGAGAGAGAGAGAGAGAGAGAGAGGGAGGGCGGGAGAGGAGGAGGAGGAGGAGGGGGGTGGGGGGACGTGATAGTCTGAGCCGCACCGTGAAGGGGGCCGTCCCTGTTGGTGGAGATCAGCCCGAGGAAGGCCCACCTAGTGATCACTTGAACGCATCTCCCGTTTAGACGATAGTTTCTCTCCACCGCGCGGCTGAACCATAAAGGGGACAAGTTGAAGGCTATCTGTAAATAGGTAAGGATTTCATTATTTTTTTCCATCACATTCCTTCACTGTCGTTATTTTTTGTAAGCACATAGAGGTCACCACCGTTTGGTTTGAGGAGCGAGCATGTGAGCGTCGTCATTGGGAGCCACTGGTTTTTGCACCGTGCCTGAAATAACTTAAAAGCTCTCACGTATAAAAGATCCAGCCTGAGTCAGTATATGTGTGTGTGTGTTTGAGATAGAAGCAGAGGCAGGAGAAATTCAGCCAGGCACGGATGCAAACGCGAGAAACGGTCGAGATCATGAATTAGTACATGTAGTAATATGAGGCTTGACCTGCACCGTGCAGGACCGGACTCTTGATGATCGGTGTCTGATGCACGAATTTAATTCGAGCTGTGCAGCCAGCCGCCTGTCTCTCTCTGTGTGTGTTTTATTCAGATCGGGACCAGCTCGGATTACATCCACATGAGTCCACGTTCAAAACCGTGATTCGTGCACATATCATAGCGTACAGATCGTGCCTCCCTTCCCCCCCAGCAGCCTTGTGGAGCTTCATGCCACCTTCTACTATAATGCGCCGTGCAGTCCGTGCGTTCAAAAGGCCTGCGCCCTCTCTCTCCCATGCGCAGAGTAACGTTACAGGCGAGCAATAATTAATGAGCCCCGCCACAATTAACCATTTCATTGAAATCTTTTTGCCGTTGAATATTTCATGCTTTGACGAGGATGTGAAAAGGGGGGAGGTTGGGTGGGAGGGGAGTGGAGGTTGGATGCGTGAGTGAACAGAGGGTTTTTACTACCTGATGGCTGGACTGCAGCTGTCAGGATCTGCCACAGGAGGCGGTGCCGCCTTCTTTCACCGTAAGGTCTTATAATAGACCCATGTCCATGGAGGTTTTGCAGAAATACACGAAGATGCAACAGTCCCAGCTGCTTATTAATCATATGAGATATTACATATCCTCTGTGCATGTAAATGATGATGATGAAATTCCCCGTGCACGCAGTGACATCAGTGATGGTGACTGACAGCAGGTATATGGTCCATCTCTCCACAGTAGCTCGGCCAAGATGGATGTGTTTATGAAGGGTTTGTCTAAAGCGAAAGAGGGGATGGCTGTGGCCGCAGAGAAGACCAAGGAGGGAGTTGCGGTTGCGGCTGAAAAGACTAAAGAAGGTGTCATGTTTGTAGGTAAGACACAGATCACAAATGTCTTCATGTGGCTTATTTTAAATGCAACTCATACACAGGCCCACCGAGGCTGCTTATGTTCCTGCTACATGCAGGAGCAGCAACACACCAGCAGGGAGAACGTTTTATGATGTAGTATTCCCATGTGTCCTGGAACAAATGGTTAAATTATAGCTACAGGAACCTCCTTCATTAGCAGAAGAATAAATACTGAATCCTGCTTCTCTCACACATGAAAGCAGAGCTGCACAATTCATCAAAATGTTATCAAGTCGCAACATGGCCAAGCGCAATGCACAGATCGCAAAAGCTGGTATTTTCTCACTTGATAAAGGTAAATACAAAAACAGCAGGGCTGCACAGATGCCTGCTCTATAGATCTTCTCCATCTCCAGATGTAATAAAACATGCTTTTTTGGTACAGCCCCCTTGTCAAATGTCACATAGTCTTGACTGTGTTGCAGTTATCATTCTAACTAATCAGGAATAATAGCACAAAGGTAATATCTGAATAAGGAATGTGCAATATGATTTTAGACAGCTTTGTGCAGAAATCAACAGACTGCATTTATTGCTGAGTTTTTTACCTCTTTGTTAACCGTCATAATTCGAGTTGGATAGCGTGATCACACCCGCCTGGTTTCCTCTGGTTGAGTATAGTTTTTTTATTGGGCTCAGTGTGTGTGTGAGCTAAAATGGCTGATATTTTACAGCGTACTGTGAGTCAGTCATCCTGCAAGTTGATCAATATCTTTGTTTTACTTATGCATGCTGATGCAATATTTAAATAAGGAGCAATTCCACCCTTTGAGTCAAAGCTAGCACCCAGCATGCACTCTTCTGTCAGTAGTTTTTGAAAGAATACACTGTGGTGACATGGATGACGCGATACGAGGCTCTGAACGTCCTTCTGCCCTCTCGCCTGACTTGACTGGGCTACAGGCAGGAGATGGGAACAGGGGTGGGGGTGGGGCAGAAAGATGGTGGGAGCAGCTCTTGCCACATGTCCGTGCGTCGGACAGCAGCAGATTGTGAAACGTTCTCAGCCCGCGGCCTCCTCCTGGAGACAAACAGTCTACAGGCCTCTGCTTTTGTCCTTCACAGTGCAGTTTGATTTGTAACGGACACCATTTCAGATATCTGCGCAGATTAGTGGCTCTGTCTTGAGATTCAAAAGTGCAGTTGCCAAGTGTGTGCATTCGATTGTTGGCCCGATCTGTTTCATTTGCGCTGGATCATTATTCAAATAAACACATGTGACGCGGAAGTAGATGGACACCTGGACAGGGTTAGCAACCAGGTGGCAAGGCTACAGTATAAACTGACACAGCCTCCATCTCTTTGATCATCTTGAGATCAAAATGATTCATTAGAAAAGAGAAACTTCCACAGTCATTATAATCCAGTTTTATGCTTCACTTGTAAAGGCAGTGATATGCATAAATTAATTATCTGTGTTGCTGGGCAATAATTCAGTATTATTCTTTAATGGTGTCAAATCATTATGAAATAATTAAATTTTAATGTCATATAAGCAATACTAACCAGTCGTATTGTCTAAATAATTAATACCAAACCGCATAAGATAAAGTGACATCGACTATATTTTATAGAACCTAGTTATAATTGGTTTGAAAATGTTGAGGACTTCAACTAATTAATTCATATGTTTTTTTCTTGATTATTAAATTCATAATTTGCAGCGAGTCCATGATGTCGTCTTAAGACTTCCCTGCTGCATGTTTACTGTCCAAAGGTTTACTGTACACTGTTACATAAGCTAAAGAAAAGCAGGATCATTCTCACGACTGGGAGGCTGGAAGTAGGTCATGTTGGACATATTTGATTGTCATCTACACATCACCCGTTTTCTTATATTTCACCAATACTGACAGACATGTTGTTGGTGATGAATTCTTTCCTCCATATTGGCCAGCTCAGCTTGTTATCGTACAGTTGGTCTGTTAGGGGTGAATGGGGGGAGGGTGGGATGACTCAGGGGACTTGGTGCTGGACACAGGCCCTGGAACCTGCCAGCCATTACAGATATTTATTTTGTCAGTTGGTGAGCTGTTGTCAGAGGGCCCAAATTCCCAGTGACACCCCTGCTGGTAGGTCCACAGTCACCAGCTTGGACCACTGATCCGGGGACAGAATGTTTTGGGTGCATTCAAGAGACGTTGCTTATTCCAGGAGAAGTTGTCAGATATGTCTGCATTTCTTGATGGAATCCAATTACTCAACATATTTAGCACCCTGTCCCTGTCAATCATCACCACAGCCAAACATGTCAGGCTGCAACCAAAACACATGCAGGCTCGTGCTCCACACTCTCCGTCTGTGGTACACAGAGAGGCAAAGGAGCCTTTCTGCCGTGTCTCACTGCTTCTGCGTGCTGCTTGTTGAGCGTGGTGGTGCCCTAGAAAGCTGCGTATGATTTGCTTGAAGGCCCCTCTTGGAGGAGGGGTAAGAGTGATCTGATAGGTCTGTAGCCCACCTTTTGACAGCTGCTGCTGCTGCAGCCCGCCCACCCAGCTGAGCTGAGCAGTCAGCCTGGGAAAGGCAAGAAAACGAGAAAACCCTACTCTACTAGATGCCATTTAATGTCACAACTAATCTGTTCGTCTCATTCATAGAGAATCTATGTACCCTGCTGTGATACGGTGGTATATTTATTCAGAGCAGCTTTAAAAGCACTGTTATTACTTTTGTGAACCCTGCAGCCACACCATGACAGTCTCAGTATATATTGCAGCAGCTCCTTTCCGCCGTTTAATTTACACATTTATCACATTTAAAACTGCACTATGAAATACCATGCAATGATACATGTCAGTGTTTAGGTCACAAAAATTACAATACACGTGAATTCAACTATATTTTGTCTTTCTTTTTGTTTTCTTTCAAAAGTTGATGCCACTATAAGTTAAAAATAGCAGGTTCTGCCTCAGAAAAGTCTTATTCTGGTGTTTTCATATATTTTATAACCACTTAAGTGACATAAATCTGTTTTCTGTTTTGTCCCTCACAGAAGTTCTTTTTTTCATTTTCAATTAATGAGCTTGAAACACATTTCATCATCAAATCTGGAGAACAACAACCTTTGAAATAGCACAAATCATTTGCAGTTGTTGATATTTCTAAATCCTTACCCACAGCTATCAGCCACTTGTGCTGCTGCAGTTGTATTGCGGTGGCTGCTGAAATGGATGCATCTCCTTAGATGTATGCTCTGCTTTGAGGCTCGCCTTTTGTAGTGACGGCACTGTACTTCATCATCATTTCATCTCCCCTCGGTTGGCTTTTAAAAGCCCCCGGGGACCAATAAGGCATGTGACCGCTGCACAATAGAGAGGATGACAAGGCTTGAGTGATCAGGACCAGTGGGCACACAGTAGATTGCCCAAATAGCTCGATGGAGTACAGTGTAGATGGATGAGATCTGCCAGAGGTCAGATAATTTAACAGTGCAGTGGTTTTGGTTTAAACCGGCTGCAAACTTAAATAACTCCTCACAGTAAAAGTACAGAGATGCCCAAGAGCTGCACTCATTTTCTCTAGTGCCTCTGGAGTTGTGGCAAACTGTGAATGAAAAACAAACAAATATAGTAGTATAGTAGTATAACTATATATATTATTTCAGTGGAATCTGTTTTTTGGGGGGGGCAGAATTCAAAAGTGAATCTTTAGTTGTGAGTTTCAGGAGAGAGCAAAGTCCCTGTATCTACACACACACACAGTCTTGAAATGCAAAATGTTAAATGGTGGTTTGAGTCATGAAGGAGCAGACACCCTCTCTAACAAATTTCTTTTTTTGTTCATTCAGGTAACAAGGCCAAAGACAGCGTGGGCACAGGTGAGTTTCAGACTTAAACACCATCACTGTTGCGGTGAAGAGGCCTCGTTTCATTACAGCGACACTTGCTCCCAACCGGAAAATTCATAATGGTGTTGGGGGAGGGTTTGTGTAGCTACAATAATGAATTGAGAAAGAAGAGAGGGCTGACATCATGTGCAGGCTTTTAATCTGTCTGCATGCATTCGCAGAGATAATGTTACATGTGTGTGTTGATGTGCATGCGTGTCGTGTTTGTGTGCCTCTGCAGTGGCTGAGAAGACCACTGGCGCCGTTGGGAACATCGTCGCAGCCACCGGCCTGGTGAAAAAGGACGAGTTCCCTACTGACATGAATGTACGTACAACATTGCGGTGGTCACCATCATCTCCCTGCCAGCACACATAGTGAAGTGAAACATCCTTGTTTACTTGTGTACCTGTAATGAGAAGTAAGGCAGTGTATTCGCGCCATTGGCCGTATATAAAGACAGACGATGTGACAGCTCTCCAGACTTGAAGCCAAAACATCTCGATCACTCCTTGGTGTCTGGCTGCAGTATAGGCCATTAACCCCGCCCCCTCCATATCAGCAGATTGGACCAAACTATAAACTCAAAGCACACGTCATACATGATTTTTCCCAAACAAGGTATCAGTCATTCCAGGTTGTTCTCATCACACTTGTGCATGTTCTAGTGTTAATTTTTCCCAAGTTTGGTTTTAATTATTTAGTTGATGCATTAAAGGAGGGTGTGTGGTGTCATGACTGACAGCTCATGCGTGCTCACAACTGAGTCAGGCAGGTTTTTGGGCACAAGCTCGATACTGCAGCTCCAACATTTAATCACTTCTGTGCAAATTCTGGCTCCTAATGACGTCAACAGAGCAAGAGGGCAGCACCTGAATCTGGAATATTTAGGGGAGGGGTTTGTACAGGAAATCAGTCGGACCTTAAGTTGCATAGTGTGATATTTTACATTAGCTGCTTTCAATTTGAATCAATAATGCATATTTTTCATAATAGTTAATGTGAAAGAAAATAACAAATACATATCCAGCCAGCTGTCCGTCCATCTGTCTGTCAATACATGCTGTAGGCTGAGTAGGGTTCCTTGAGAAGAGTGAATTAAACTTCACATGTAAAATCAGCATAGTGCTGCTTTAGTTGCATGAATATAATGAAACAAACAATGACTGCAAAAGCTGCTGCCCGCATGGTAACAATGCAACAACAGCTTCCCGCTAGTCCTGATTGATGTTGGTGCGCATGTGCCCGAGAGCATGAGAGAGATCTCAGCTCCAGATCCAAGGCTCGCTTACAGTTGGCAACTTGCTGTAAGTTGTGTTCATTAAAGTCTGGACAGGATTGCAGTTGTAGCAGGGCCAGATTTATACAGTGGGAATAAACATGGGCTGATGAATCTGCACGTCACTTTGAAACAGTTACTAGTCCACATTTCATCTATTTTATTCCCCTGCTGTCGGCGCAGACATTTAATGGACTTACATTTATTCTGCCAGAGAACAAGTTCACATGTTTCTCAACTCTGGCAAGAATAAAATGGAACTTCACAACATTTGCCTCGCAAAAAGTATCTGAATAAACTGCTGATTAACAGCTTTTATACAGTAGGATAGGAAGAAACACATTTTCACTCGAGGTTGAGGGAGTCTGAGGATGAATTGCTGCTCTGCACACTGAGCGGCTTCAGTTCACAGCCTGTTTCACTGTTCGATCTCTGTGGGACTATCGGCTCTCCTCAACACAAAACGGTTCTATTTTTGTACTCTGACCCCCCGAATAGACCTCTGCTAATGTCACCGCTTTCTGTCTCCACTGGCATCAGTTTATCCACACTGTGATCTTTGAGATGTGAGGAGAGAGGTTTCCACAAGCACAGAGCTTGGAAAAAGTCAACATGTAGCCAAGCTTGGAAATTGCGAGGGACAAATTTTGTTCACCAACTGTTTGTTTTTTTAGCTTGCGTTCTTTACCTTTAATGGTGTGGCCGTGCCCTGCCAGTGTGTTGACATTTCAGCTGTCTCTGTCAGACTATCAGTGACACAGGGAGGCCCTCGTCCTATCCTGAGCCTTCATCCCACAGAGTTGGACCCTCTCCACTGACTCGCTAATCTAGTAAATCTGACAGCCTGTTCTAATAGGCTTCTCATAGGCCCCGTCTGAGTGATAAAAGTGCTCATTTCAACACCCTGACAACGGACTGTTAAACTGTTGACAATGTTATGACATGTGCGGCACTTGTTCAGTTTGAGCCTGCGTTGTTGTACAGTCACTCTGTTCAGCTGTATCCTGCAGAGATGTTGAAGTAGGAATAGCCCGTATTTACACAGCCATTCACACATTTAGTCGTTTCACTTAAGGTAACGTAATTTAAGATGATCATTGACGGGACGTTTTGAATAATAGGCTTCTCTTGTGCTTGAGTCTTGACTGAATTCACATGTGCGACCAATCGGACACAAAACTTCTCTTGTAATCGCATACAGTAGACAGCCTTTTTCTCAGTCAGTGATCCATCTGATTAGGCGCGTCTTTGTGGTGGTTTCCCATTGTGCAGCATTTAAGGCCATGCTAATCATGTTGGTGGGCTTAAAGCAATAACACCAGCTTGATGCAGTGTACAGGATTATGGTCTGTTCTTCTCTGACCTAATTGACTTGATTAGTGTTGGGTTTAAAAATAAATGTGTGGTGACCCACTAGCTTTGTTTTCCGGGCCGGTAGTAGCAGGTGCAAAGATGATGGAGCGCTGTCCTGAGCTTCAGGAAGCTCTCAGAAGGAGATGCAGTTTGCTTACGCTCACTGTGCTTCAGGCTCACAGTGTCAGGATGTCAAGTTATTAGAATTCCAGTGTTGTCTAAGATATTAAAAGATAAGGGTGGTGATATTCTATATTTGTTCCTGTCCATGAATTGTCTAAGGCCTGATATTTCTTAGCCTGTGTCTCCATTGTTGTCCAAAAATGGTTAAAAACATATCATTGGTCCACATCATAACCTTTGTTGACATGCTCCTTTATTGCAGTAAACGCAGGCTGCTATACGTAGTTGATTTCATATCAACCCACACTCACCATCCCTCTGCTGTTAATACACTATATAGAGCACTAAATGTACCCCAAACAAATACCCTCCAACAAATGCACAGTTTCCTCCTGTTCGAGGAACATTTGCTGAGAACTACAGTGTCCAGCTGTTTTAGGAAACTCTTTATCCCTGTTTGAAAAATAGGCATAGACATATTTTTAGCCATTTGTAGAGATTTACATCTTCAGATGAAACTCCCTTGCTTTGGGCTGAGTGCCACAGAGTGGAGAGGTGTTGTTGTTTTTGGCCTTTACTAGCCCCACTTTTTGCCTCC
>JBCAUF010000790.1:24024667-24062157 GCA_038406115.1 Haemulon aurolineatum | reverse complement strand
ACACTCCTCGGTTGCCTACAAGGTAGCCAATGTTCCATGTCTGCTCCCAACTGTTAATTGTTGCTATCTTGGGCCACGTCTTGAAAATGAAAAGCATGCTTGGCTTTGATCACATCTTTGTAGTCATGCAGTCGTTAACTGGCTTTGCAGCCTACACAGCGACTCATTTCATGCAATCCCACACATCCAGACAGTCTGTGAGCAAGATGGTGAATCTTGTTGAGTTTCTTGTCTTCCTCCTAATGGCAGCACTTTAAAAGAGTATTACCTTCCCTTTGAAGCAAAGGCCACACTTTTTCCAAGCCTTCCGCTGAGTGTCTGCTCTGCCCAGGGAGTCTTTAATTGTTGCTCTTTTGTCATTTAGCCTTTTAGCCCCCCTCCCCACCTCCCCAAATGAAGGACAACGAGACCAGAGCTTGTCTTTTCCTAACCCTCTGCTCTCGTTGTGCATCTATGTGGGCATGGCAACCAGGCAGCGCGGCAATAAAGGTGAGTGAAACAGAAAAGAGTGAGTCATTCTCATCCACAACCGAATGTGCACATCAATTTAAAGAAATAGCTTGCAGAGCAGGGTGTTTTTTCCATCGTAGCAGTCACACAATCTAGATCCCAATACCAAACATGCACATTTAAGACACTTTTCATATGTAACTATGAATGAATGTATACAGTATTTTGATTTTGCTAACCACAGCATCAGTGCACTTTTAAAACAGAATTCTCAAATGTGCAAGTCAAAAAACTGAGGCATAAATGAAACCTTCATGTCTGGTTTTCAACTCATGCTGCTGTATCTTTATTAACTCTAAAACAAGTTATGCTTTACCGTTTTTACTGTGTCAATAATAATGAGCGCAGAAAAACAGCCAGAGGCAACATCTGCTTGAAACACCAAAGAACACACTGGGGTGTTTGGGAACAAAACACCCACATTAAACTAACTTTCTTTTTATGACTCACATCTGAAAAGATGAACACATCTATTAGGCTAACTGTCTTGCACGAAGTTTTGATGTTGACACTGTTTTCCTCGTTCTCACTCAGTGAACTTCTTCGCTCTGCTTGTTATTGAAAGAAAATTTATGTTGAATAGGAATGTGAGCAATTTAAGGTTGCCTTGCTCGACACCTGCAGGAAGTAAGATAGCGCGTGGTAAAAGAGCATCTCTCTAACGCAATTACCAGAGCACTCTCCAATTTTGAGGGCTTCACTCAGGCATATGTTCATAGTTGGCTTCATTAAATCCACCTTTCTAACACAGTTTCCCTTGAAAACACAAAGTTGTACCTTCAGAGCTGCAGATGTTCATGAATTCAGGGTGGTGTCGTGTTTGAGATATCTAGATTTGTGTTCACGTCTATATGCAGTACATGTGTGCACAAGCCCCTATACATGACCTACATACAGCTGTCACGTGTGCACGCATGTTTCAGAGGTGTAAGATACCTGAACGCTTTATTGTGGTTGCTCACAGTTTGGTTTCAGACAGCGGGAACTCAGCAGACCAGCCAGACCGGTTCACACCTTTCTATTCCTGTGTGCTGGCAAATCACATAGTGTTCCTGGTCATAAAAACTGAAGTGGAGCCTTCAGACAGAGGTGGCAACTGATGGACATATTTTTGTCAATAAAACACTGTTCGAAGACCACTGAAGTGAGACCATTTCTGTTATAGAATAGCATGTCAAAGCAAATCACACTTAAGGTTGGTGCAGGTGTGAGAGAAACAGCTAAAGGCTTTGCCTCATTATAAGTTACTTTTAGAACATCAGGCTGCCATAAAATAGAAACTACGCCTGTGACCATGAGCTGATGACGTTTTACTGCATATGTGCCAAACCTCTTTTCAACATTTCGATTTGTATTTTATGACCTTTTCATTCTTGCTTTTGTCGGCAGTGGATGAATAAGGACCCTGAGCGTGTGAATCATTTTTAGAAATGTATTCAGAGGAATAAAATACATTTCAGTTGCCGAGTTACTAAAAGTTGTCTATTTTTTCACCACTGTTATAATTTAAAACCTGACATACCCCAACCCTTTTGTCATTGTATGTGATTTTATTTTATAAAATGTTATTCTAGATAATCATTGTCAATCTTGTCCAACTTCTCTTCAAAGTGCAAAAATCACACACTGTAAAATAGGACACATACATACCCAGAGTACTGTATGTTCACATATTAAACTCAGTGATTGTAATTTCTTAAGTACTGTCATGTGATAAGGAGGGAAGTAGCCTGCGGTATAAATAGCCTGTCTGTCTGGAAGTAATTTTGGCCCCGTGCTGTCCCGGTCTGAACTGCCAACTATCAGGAACACTCAGGGGTACAAGGTTTCATTTCATCGAAATGCATATGGTGTCTGCTAGTGACGAACTGGCATCATGTGCACAGGAACAGGGAGATAAGGTGCAACACACCACTGAAATGCAGGCATGCAAAGACATAGACATACCAAAACCCAAACAAGAGCCACACCGAATTTGCATTAGCTGGCACACACATTTACAGCAACTGTGTGCTTGTGAATATAAATGAAACTCTCACGCAGCTCAGCTAGCTTCACACTCAGCACTTGTCTTTAGCCTGGCCTCGAATTTCACCCCTCACTCGGCAACATCATGTGACCACAAAAGTTGAATACACACTTTCTCCTTTGATGCCCCACTTGACACCATCCATATGACATGTGGGTGGAATAAGTCATATGGTATCAGCCAGGGTTACATAAAAGCTCGCATTGATGTACACAAACAGAGAGCTGACAGATGCTCCGCAAGCATTTTCACTTTTTTATGAAAAGTTTCTTTATGCTTAATGTACAGTAATGAAACACTGCCAGTGTTGTATTTCGTCATGTGGTCACTTTCTGTGGGTACATACATAGCATAAGTGACATGGGTCTTATCCCTAGTTCTTATGAGCTCCACTGAACTGGAACATGTATGCATCAGTTTACCTTCTGTTTGCAAAGCGTTTAGCTGAATTGTTCCCATGACTGCCCCAACACAAGAAGTTCCCCTTCCTTTTGACCAGTGAGTTGGTGAGTTGGCAAATCATATGCACCCTGCCTCCAGGAGATGAATGGACAGCATTTGCCCCCTGCATCTCTTTCCATCTCTCAGTCCCCTACTATTTTTTCACCAAACAGTGCTCTTTCTTTCCTCAGCCAAATAACCTTAAATGGACCCCTTCACCCCTCACTCAGACTCTCTATCTATGAATTCCCTTAACAAAGCTCATTTAGGACCCCTGTGACCAAGGAGTTCATTAAAAGCTGCCCATCCATCTGCCCGTGTCTTTGTGTATGCTTGTCATGCTCTGAACCAGCTGCTTGGCACTCTGCTGTCACCTAAAGTTCACCTCCAGGTCCAGGGTGCAGTGGCAGAGCACAGCATATTGTTCACATTTTGCTGTCTGCAGACTTTCTTTTTTGCTCTGCCAATTTCTCCTTGCAGAAAGTAAAAGGCCAGTGTGATTCAGGGTCATCATTACCAAACGAAATGAGTGATTCACTGCTTCAACCAGACCCTAATCAGTGACAGATATTGTGCTTTTGCCATCATGTAGGTTGATCATTATGACCCCCACTTGCTTACTGTACGCATGTGAGCCAGAGCCGTATTTCTTTTCTTTCCTGTTCAAGGTTTGTATGTTCCGGTAATGATGGGCGGCCATGGGAAACCAGCGTCACAGAGGGACCTGGCAAGGTATTCGGGGCCAGTTGAGCACTTCCACTGACAGCCAGGGCTGCTGTGATAATTATATCTCCAGCGGGGACAATCTGGAAAGGTTATTTCCATCTGCTGAAAGGCTTGTGGGCGTTTCCTCTTGGTCCTTATGGGGAAAAAAAGGATAGGGGGAGCGAGAGTGACTGAGGCAACCTGGCTTAAAGGAAGATTGCACCGTCAAACACTCCTACGCTGTTAGGCATCATCAGTTTGTGATGTTCAAGGTGTTCCAGAAATTATTTTATGTATGTACTCAAGGGATGTATAAATTATCCCTTAATCGTATCAGTCTTATCCCTTTCTTAAAATGATCAGTTTGGTGAACATGCTTAGAAGCAGCCTTTAGGCAGAGCAGCCTTTCAATTTGGATGGTGCGCAAATAAGTGTGACTCTGTAGTTTGGAGTATCGTCATATTTTTCCATATTTCCAAGACTAAAAAACATGAAAGTAAAATTGAAAAGGATGGATCAAACCTGTCTGAATGCAAGCTACAGATGTTGGACTACCTGGCTACTAGCTTATTAAGTTTAAGTGTTACCTTACTAAGATTATACTGGGTACACAGGATATATTTTGTAAAGCAGGTGCCATTTTACTAGATATGTTTGTACTAGCTCAATAAACACTTGACATGTTTCCAAGGCATCATATCCTTAAATACGAGTACTTTCCAGAGGCTTAATTTTAATCACTTAATCACTTCTATTGTGGGTTTCTTCCTTTCAAACACAAGGGGGAAATTACCAAATAAAATTTCTGTGAATATGTAGCCTACTTATGGAAATATCTTGATACCCCATTGTGCCATTTGCTGCACGTCTGGTCTTTTATTTAAAAAATAATGAACTGTCTAGAGGAAACCTAGACACCTCATGCTGCATGATTCCCCAGACTTCTCGCAAGAATAGCCAGTTCCACAGTGTGGCTTGAAGTGCGATGGAGCAGTTTGTTTTAAACATCAGAAATGAGCACTGGCCAAAACATAGAACAAAAAATGTAACAGTACTAGACCTGAAACTTTCCCAACAATTCCCAACATTTCTTGAAATAAATGACATACTATATATTTAACTTAAACTAAAAAAAGAGGAAAAGAGGAGGAAAAGGTTCAGCATAAAAAGAAGGTCTTCTATTTCTACTGAATTGGTACTATTTGTGATCCATATTTATTGTACAGTTGAATAGATCTATTGACAGCAAAAATTTTTACAAATAGCAGAATTTGAAATAACTATCAAAATTCCTGACATGTCTGTCAGAAATACCACTACTAGCACAAGTTTATACCAGTTATCCTGTTCAGGGTCAGAAAGCGGCTGCTCGAAACTCTCATTGGAACATACATAGTACTAAATGTTGGCTTCAGCTGTTTGAAGTGGCAGTAGTGGAGGAGGGCAGGTTGCAGTCAGCCGGGATTTAAAAGAATAATGCAATCAGCAATCCTTTCAAACGGACTAATCATGGGGCCACCACCTGTCGCCCATCACCCTTAAAGAGATCTGTCAAATCAATCATCAAGAAAAATGCGACCTGTGGTCTGAACAAAATGCATAACCAAATGACCTCAGTATTTGGCATATAAGCAGATTATTATTTGTAATTAAGTGGAATAAAAATATATAGAAATTAGAGAAGTAGATATATTAAACCTGTCAAAACCGTGTGTTTGTACAGTTTTGATTCTCATTTATGGTAAAGATAATGTGCTTTAGTGCAACATAACTACAGAACACACACGCACACACACACATACACACACACTCCATAAATGCCATTAAACAACTGTTAGTATACTGTTTACATACTGTATAACAAAATGTCTCAAGGGCTATAATAAGCTTCCAGTCTTGACTTGTAACTTCTTATTGAAGAAGATTCAGATGCTATCAGTCTTCACAGGTATTGACCAAGTGTTTCCTGCATTATGGTCAATCGCCATGCTGTGACATTTGCGGTGAAACAAGTGAAAAGGTTAACGATACATGAAACAAATTGTACAGTGCTTGAGGAGGCAAGGTCATTTGATTGGCTGTTTCCGCCTATCCCCCAATACAATTAGTCTTTTAGATTCATGAGATTGACTTGAAGATAATAAGCATGATTTATATACTCTGAGGAAGGTAATGAAATGTATTTCATGATAAGCTGAAAGTCTTTTGTCTGTTTTCTCCCATTTTAGATAAACGAGATGCTATCATTGGTTTAAATCAATAATGAACTACTTAGGTCAATATTGGTTGTTTAATCTTTGCTTTGTTTCTTTTATGAAGATGTGTCCTCTTGAGTGTGAAATTGTCTATACAATAACTGCACTTATTCACTATATCTGATGCAGTGTAAAAGCAAGTGGGTAATTGATCCTGATCAGCTAATTATCAGCCATGCTTTCTGTTGTACAGTGCTTCACAATATATGCCACATAGTATGTAACTGGGACAAACTGATTACATGCAGTATCCTCATTTTACATGATGTGACCATGCCTGGTACAGTTTGCAGCAGCTTCTCACTCTCAGGTTTCCAAGAACCGTAGAGTTTTATTTGCATGAGTACATCGTGTTCACGCATTTTGACTTGCTAATTAGTTAGTCAGGGCTTGTGATGCCTTCAGCAGCAATAAAAGCCCTCAAACTGAAACAAAAGAGTTAACAAGCCTATCTTTTTGGCTTGGATAAATCAAACATAGTAAGTGCTTAAAGGGTTCAAACCAGTGCAGATTACTTTACCTTAGGGATGTGTACGTCAAAGCCAGTAGAGGCTCATGTTGTATTTCTCATTCACACTGTCTGACCAGACAGGAACTGTGACCTGGTTGGGGGTGTGAATGGTGAAGGCCAGGAAACAAGAGAAGAGGGTGGGTCAAGGAACTGACCGTGGCCTAAAGGAAATAAGGTTATGGAAAAATTGATGAGAAAATGATAGGGTCAACAATGGGGTGAACACCATTTGCACAGGCTTGGTACATACTCCAAGCAGTGCTGACCTCTCAGTGACCTCATGCTTTGAAAGAGATACTAGAGTTATCACTTATACCTCATTCTCCACCTCTTTATAGGTCTACAACAACACTGATGTGATAATGTGTCAATTTTGGTGAATAACTTTAGTCTAATTTTAGCTTAAGCAGTCCCACCACATGGTGTGAAAATGGTTGTCCTCTCTTTGTCCACATAAAAATATTTGTAATAAAATGAAATAAAATAAAATAAAAATTTGTATTTAATTAAAATAAGGATAGGATGAGCAGCTTGTGAAAATAAGTTGTATCTACAAAATATGCGCCACACAAGTCACAATTAGGAAATAACATTTTCACTTATCTTTATTTATGTGTATATCATTTCTGTTGGTCCATGCAATGAACATACTTTTATCAGGTTCATTTTGAAATCTCAGTATGAGACAAGCTGTTTAACACTAACCTGTGCAGATAATGGCAACCATGACATGTATTTACTTAACAGGTTGATGGATATATAGTACTTTGTTTCAAAGTGTTGACATGTGTCTCTGCTTTGACAGTGGAGTGCATGATAGACGTGAAGTGGATCATGCAGACAAAAATGCATAAGTTAATAGTAGCTACACGCCTTGTTTCAACCTGTGAGTCAGACTCAAAAAACATTAGCTGAGCATCATTATGGTGTCTTTGACAAGTCGGAATTAGCTCACTTTGCTTAACATAGAGTTTAAACTTAGCTTTGATTACAGCAAGATATTACTATAACATGAACTGATAACACAAGCTAGATGTATCATGCTAACACAACTAAACTGCCAATGTTGTTGCCAGGTAGTTTTTGAAAGGATCAGGTAATTCTACTTTCTGTCTGTCTCTCTTTTCTAGCACTGTCCCTGATGATTGACAGAGTTATTGAGCCATTTGTGATTGTAGTCGTGCTCTTTTTCAAATGCCTTCTGTCTCTTGCTGACACACTTTTGCCTTTACAGTACAATGTGTACATAACTTCACAGTACAGTGAACCTGTTGAAAGTGAGCATGCAGACAGACACATACTTATGCATACGTTTCTTTTTTCTTTTTTTCTTTTACCCAGCTTGTAGAGTACAGTCTGCATTCATGGGATTAAATTTGTGAACTTGTAAAGCAGAGTTTACGCTCAAATGTATACATTTTTCACTAATAAAGACTGCAAGCTCACTCCTAGATATACAAACTTGCAAACTAGAGTTACAAGTTTACATGTAGCTTAAATATCAAAGCTCATATAATTAGTATTCAAGACACAAGAACAATTTATAATTTAGGGCTATATCACAAAACTCCATTTGCAGCCCCTCTATGCCGATGCTAAAAAAACAAAACAAACTATAAATCAAAGGAATTATATGAATGGATAATTAACTTAACAAATAATAAAATAATAATTAATACAATACAAGTAAGCAACAACTATTTTTTTTTATAAATGCACATTTGAAATGAGTCTCACAGCACGTGCAGCTTTAACAGTCCTGAACTGTACTGTCAATTGGTCTTTCAGTCAGTGAGTGACAATTATGCTATGTGTGAGATGGCGTGCATGGATAGTCTGTTCTTTGTGAGAAATATGCACTTGAAAAACCTGCTTCAGTGAACTATTCATCCTCTCAAAACCCCATTACCTTTGACGGTATATACTGTATACGATAGGTGTCTAAAGGTAAGGAGAAAATAATGATTAAAAAAAAACATTTTTTTATCATACCTTCCTTTTTATTTAACAAAACAACTGAGCATTGAATTCATATCATTTATATTATATGTCATGATATAATGCGATATATTTGTGCTAACATCCAAAGTAACTATCTGAATACAAACCCATCTGGCTTTTAATGACCATTAATCTAATTGAACACTGGGTGAACATTTGTAAAACAGCTCTTGGGGTCATTTATGATTAGGATCAATGCTCTAACCAATCACTGATTAGTCCAAACTCATGCAGACAGTGTCTATAAAGAGGAATGATAAGTTTTGTAACAGGAGAGGGGAGGATGAAAGGCCACAGTATCTGATGCGTGGTGGAGTTGTATTAAAGCTGTGTCTCATAGAGCAAGTATTGATCAGTGTGGTGTAAAGAATGATAGCCTATCCCTCAGTGGGTAAAATGGGCTGCACTGTTCCATGCAAGAACCGACTGACCAATCTGGCCAATCTCAGAGGGACCAGACACAGCAGGTCACAGCAGGGTTGTTTGTAATTAGCTAAAGCTCAGTCTGTTTGGCCTTGTCCAGCATGACTGCAGAGGGTTTGCTGTTTGTGTAAATTAACATCTTATTGTAAACCCAAATTAAAGAGGACATTTACCTCTGAGAATTTAATCTACAGAGTCCCCTGGGGCCAGTACTGGTTATTTAGAGAGGGGATGTACAGAGCATTCATCAGGTATGTGTGACACATTGCGCACTGTACTGAATGTGTGTGTTTTTTTAACAGCAGTTGCGACACCTTGTATGCGGGGGTGGAAGTGTGCAGTGTCTGAGAAAGAGCAGGTACAGCAGCAGATTTTTGATGATGAAGAAACCCAGCTGCAATCTAAAATGTGGTGTTCCACATCTGAATCCCTCCTAGAATCCCAAGACTCTGTATATACGTATACTCTATATGTGAATCTTATTTTTTTCATTTCTTTTTTTTAACATGTCAATAACATGTAAACATTTCAGGGAAATTCAATCAAGAAATAGTTCATTGTAATTCAATGAAAATTTTCAGTTATTTAAATAATGAAAAAGTGGTGAGTGCTTTGATTTACTGTAGGCTGTGATGAGGGATTCTGAGAAGAGAGAGATCCTTTTAAAATCAGAACTTTGGGATGATAATATGACATACTGTTGGAAGTGTTAACTGATTGCTTTATTTCTAGCTGTGTAATATACTCAACATATCCTACATATGTATGTTTTAAAAAAAGATCATTCAAGCAAGGCCTGTGAAGCATCTTGTATTTCCATTATAAAATATACAACATAAAAGTTCTCCCTGCTTGCTCGCTGATAGCAGAGCATGCACTATCACAAATGTAATTACTTGCTATTTGTGCAAAAGAATAAGACTGTCTGAGGGGGAGTTTTTTTTCAAACATTTCACGCATTGTCTAGGGTCCTGGTTAATGCACAGCCATTCACCAGACCTAACATTAGTAGCTAACTGTGATCCTTGGGGGAGGATTTACAACTGTATGTGTGTCTTGGCAGATGCGTGCCCATGTGTGAATATTTCCGACTCCGAAGCGCGTCAGAGTTGTATGTCACCATTCTGCTAAATGAGGTTTCCTATTACCCAGGCAGTTGGCACAGTCAAAGTTTAATGTGTGACTCTGGCTGTGCCCTATCTCTCTCCAAACAAGGAGAAAATCAAGGCTGTGGTCAGTGTGCTAACCAGAAACTATAAGACAGAGGAGCACAATGTACAATGAGCCATCATTTTGTGGGTGTTCATCCCCATCCCCAAGGGGTATAGGAACAAATATTACTATGTGTCGTGCCTCTTAGTACTGAAACCTGAGATGGGTTGTAAGACCCCTCCATTATTTTCTTTGTCTCTTCTCTCCAACTGTGCTGGCGTATTTCACATGCGTGCACACACTTGCGCGCTTACACTTTAGTTACTCAAGAGTTTCCAGGATTCTCTTCATCTGACTGACTAGCAGACCAAAGGAGCAAAAACAAGGAAATGAAAAGCTTACAAACAGGAATCAAGGCACATGCACTGTGTCAATATATATACTGATGTCTTGAAAACAGGAAGGCGAAGAAGAAGAGATTGCGACAAGAGTAAAGTTGTTAGATTTCATTGGTCTTGGTGTGATTGTGAAAGCCAAGAATGCAACAGTTTGAACATTCAACCTGCAGAAAAGGAACTCAAATGTGACTGTGCTAAGTTATGAAAAGCATATGCTGTGTTCTCAGACACACATTCTCCGAGCCCTTTCCAGTCCTGTTGGCCCTGTACAACCTGTATAGCTCAGTTCAAATAAAATGTGTTTCATTGTTCTTTTGAGAAAGCACACTGTTTCTCAATAGTTACAGTATCACCTGTCATGCCACAATCTGAGGCTTCCTTGTTGTCAGGTAAACTCCTGAGATCTGATACTGTTGGTTCATTCTTCCTTTATAATAGTGTGGAAGTTGTGTGTGTACTGTAAAATGCATCATCGGAGACACAAAAAACAAATCACACATGCTACACAAAGAACATGCCAATGATGTCATTACTTGTTATTTTCAGCCATGGTAGTGACTTTAAGGATGATGTCAGCCTGTCAAAATGTACAGTACCAGTCAAAAATTGGACACATCTTTCCATTCACTTGAATGAGGCAGTGTGTCTGAAGATACTTTTATGTTGCATAAAGCGACATCAGGTTATTTTGTCTATAACATACCGGTGAAGTAAGAGATAAGATAAACCACCTCTTTAAATAAGTTTTTCAGATGGAAGGTTTCTGTCTTGCATTGGAAGTTGCATCTTTTCTCCCCTCTGTTGAAGCTTTATGTATCCATGGTAAAAAAAATAAAGTAGTAGCCAAAGTCATTGGCAGAGATACATGCAACCACCTAGCTGCTGTTGCTGTTGCTGCTGTTTTTGTGTTTTACCTTTTACGATTTAATTTTTCTGTCCCTTATCCATTTTATTTGTAGGCCTATTTTTGATTTGAATTTTACTCGCATGTGGCTTTCTTAAGTGTCCTTGAGAAACACATTAAATCTTCATCAGCTTCACATGCACAGTTCTCTATTTGAACCTGTGCCTTGACCTCGGAAGTGATGAGAGAGGATAGCTCAATGTGATCAATAAAATGTAGCAAAATGTCTAAATGTTAAGGAAGATTGATATGAAGAGGTCAGAGGATCACTATAATGTATTGAACATAGTAACATAGTGACAACATCAGTAATCATATTGATGAGAAACATGTTGATGAAAGAGAGGAGTCAGCTTGACAGACCCCACTGATTGAGCTAATAGAAATATTTAATATTGGGATCTGTGATATATCTGAACAATTAAGTAAGGTAAGAAAAGTAATTTCACATATAGGGATATTATGCAAGAGACAAGCAGGCAGTTCAGAGCAGTTAATGCTAATAAGAGTTACAAATCTTTGATGCTCTAAAAATAGGAAAACATTGAACTTCATTTTAATTACACTTTTTATGGAGTTGTTTTGTCAATAAATCTCTTGCGATTTCTATTAAAACTTCAGAGACAACCTAGTGAGGTCAGTGTATTACTGTGTTATGCCATGTTTTGTTCTTTACCAAGCAGCAACCTGCCAATGAACTCACATGTTTATTTTGGGTGAAGAGCACATAGTCCAGGGGTTGTGTATGCCAGACTTCAAACACCCCAATTTACCTCAACATACATTTGGTGTTCTCATGTTGATGGGAAATGGCCAGTACATTTAACAAAGAGCACATTCTCAAGATGTCTGTAACATTTATGATGCATTGAGCTGTCTGTTGTCATTCATTGTTTCATGAAAGACTTGGCTCTACAATGGTCGACAAAACATGGATGATTGACACCAACCAAGCTATAGCAGCAAGTCACTGACCTCATTCGTGGCTCCTAAGTGGTTATGCAACCTCAATTTGCTTCTTCCTCTGGGTGGTATCTGATAAGTGCTGAACAGTGTGTCTCCTGGCAGCAGAAAAGAGGAACTAGAAGCGAGGGCGAAGCAGAAAAAATAAAGAACACCTCCCAATCGCACAGTTTAGCAGCCTAAGATTAGCAATCAACACTTCCGGAGTGTGTTTGCAGAGCAATAAAGTCTTCTCTATCGCACAGTTTTTTCACTTTCTAGCAAGAAAGTGAGTGTAATGTCATTCAAGTTCAGTACATTGAACCATAAAATTAGGGGTGAGAGAACTATATCAAATGTACACCATCAAACTTGTATTGTTTCCTACATGAATCATCACAAATTCTTGTCCGCAATGATGATCACACACAGAGATTCATAGAGAGGAGAGCATGGATCCTATTGACCCTTACTTGATCACTTGCACCATCATCAGCTAAAATTTAAATTTCTTTATTATTGTTAATGATACCAAAGCTTCTGCTGTAACTACTTTTACTTTACTGCTAAAGAGGAAATGTTAGCATGCAAACATGGTAAAGGAATATGGCCAACATGTTGAAAATTACTATCAGTGCTCATATTAGCATTTTGGCATCATCATCGTGGGCATGCTAGCATGGAACCAGGCTTTTCCAGGATGCCTACACTTTGTAGTATGCCAGGAAAATTTTAGTATTTCTCAGTATGTGGTATGTCCAGTCCAGCCTGCTCCCTGATCAGAATGAGTTGGTACAGTATGCCAAAAATACGAAATATGTTCTTCTAAATCCGGTCATATTTTGCAATGTGCAAGCCAACATGTTTTTCTGGAAATTCTGACCTACGAAGCTTGGCACAGTGTTTGATGCTTCTCAACAACCGAGCCACCGAGAGGACAGAAGCTGCAATGACAAAGTGCAATGTTATGAAGTAGCATGTCCCAGCTGTATGCATACAGGTCATAGGTTGCAAGGGCAGCTACAGTACATATTGAAAATAAAAAGTAGCCGTAGTTTTATATAAAACTCATTTACGTCAAACTGTTGCAACCTATCTGCACATATCATATACATTGCATTGTATACTTATACCAGCAGTTTCACCTATTTTTATCGTTTTAATAAGTTAAGTAAGTATGTTGGCCGTGCATCAACTGAACTTTTGCAATATGCCATAGAGTCCAAATTTTGAATACAACGAGTTTGAAGCTGTAATTGAAGACACAAGTCCAACATGTTCTTGATGAGAGCACAATTGTTCTGTCTCAGTAATACAATGGTCTTTTGTAATTTGATGTTAAGTGACAGACATTGTCATTTTCATTTCCTCTTATTGTTAAACAGTGAATTATTTCGAGGCACCCTTAAACCACTTGACAGTGTACAGTGTGCTGTTTTGAGGATGGCAAATAATCTATTTATGCCTACAGCCAAACTGCTATCTTTAAAGCAATGCTAATACAAGAATTCTTATTTTCATTAAGCATTTACATCTTTCAGTGGTACTGGGTTTATGTACCTTTCTTCAACCTTTACTTCAACTTTGATAATTTTGTATAATTTTAGCATTGAAAAAAATGTTGTCAGGAAGTGGTGTACACAGATAACAAACCAGTGACCTGCTCTTTGGGGGCTATCTGATCTTTCTCATCCTCAAACAGCAGAGACATCGGAGCCTTCACGGGCCAAGCTTGTTAACGAATCAAGAGTTGCTTTCTTAAAATGAGGCTACACAAGGCAGTTAACAGCCTTTTTCTCGGTTTTTTTTTTTTAAGACACATTAAATAGGAATCTCATACAGTATTTATTATTATTATCTCCTGCTGTTGGTTTTGGTACAGCATCTTTACAGAAAAATCAAACCTTCATCAGTTCCACCATTGACCTGGAAGGAACGCTCAGTGAAAAGGCGGTCTAAGAAGAATATATTCACATTGGTGGCCATCAGTTACAACTCACAGTGAATAAATCTTTGAATCTATCTAGGGACCTGCAGAGCTAATATGTTGGCTGGCTTTGAAGCATCGTGTTCTCTCATATATTCTTTCATTGTGACCCAGACTATCTTTTTGTCCCAAATATAACATTATAAATGCACTGCCTTCTCTTTATCTGTGCACGTGTGCGCATTATTGAGTGTACGTGCATCTGCCGTCAGATTTACAGAAATGGGTCAAAGATTAATTGATGGTATCTGTGATGAGGGAGACAACATGCTGTTCTCTTGTTTTGCACAGAGGAGTCGCCTGACAAGGAAATGAAAAAGCTGTGTGGTTTCCCACATAGGAAATATTAAAGCAAATTTAGCAGAATGGGCAACTACGCTCTGCTGTGTAAAGAAGAAAAAATTGGACACAAGTCTTGTCTTGTTTAACCTATGATTTTTGTGCAATTGCAAGGCTGTGTTATTGTGCCATAAAGTCATTAGAGTGATAATGACCTCTAATTAGCCTCATCCTCCAGGCTTGCAGGGCCCATCTTTCTCACACCAAGATTACAGAGGTTCAGCTGAGTTACATTCATCTCTGTTATGTCACACAAACAAGGTCAGCAAAGTGAGACGTCTTTCGTTGGCTGCTCATCAGCACACGCTCAAAGGCAGAGTGAGGGTGTCGACCTGCGGAGTCGGGGCCACGGCGTGTGCTCATGCATGTTTAACTGCTCAGCCCATTCCAACCCACGCCTGCTCTGAGAGTCAACTTACACAGTTGCTGTTGACCTGGTGCAGCTGAGCACCTAATTGGCAGTCAGCAAAGCACAAACAATCAACACTGCAGAAGCAATACGGAGATGTGAATTAATTCTCGCTCCCATCTGCAGGATAAACACAGCAAGATGCAAAAACACAGACAGCAGATGGTACGTGACGACAGCACTTTTGTATTGCGTCTCAACGCGAGAATGCACGTTTGGAAATAATCAAATATTCCGGTCACTCAGCTAGTTTTATAATCGTTAGGTTCTCAGCGACGCCACCCCTATTGAATGGTATTTTAGGATGATTCCTCTGGCTTCACTCAGAGATTGAATTTGACACAGTTGACCAGTCACCAAACTGAGTGACCATTACCATGCATGGAAAAACCCAGTGAAAAATGTGATCTTAATTTCACACTTTGTTGCAACTGTTAACCATTGCTCATCCCTCCACGTAGTCCTTTCGCCCTGAGATCATGTCCACAGTCAATGGGCAAATTTAAAATTGTTTAAAAGCATCAGTCTTAGTGATGATGATGATGATGATGATGATGATGTTGATGATAAGTTCAGTTGCATTGAAAGATTCGATTGTGTTCTGGAAATCCCCCATTGGGTGGCTGAAAACTGTTGGTTTGATTTTAATCTGCACACAACCTGCAGAAAAGTAGCCAAATATATGTTTTTCAATTTCAGAAGCTATTGTGTATTTATATTTTTTGGATAGTAAGACATGGTCACTTATTTAGATGCCAGACATGAGCGTGACTCACGGGCAGCTGTGGCTCATTGTGCCGAGATAGAGTGGAAACGGTCATGTATTGGCAAAATTGGCAATAATAACAAACGATCAGACTAGACTGCCTTGGAGGACTCTATGGTAATATTCCTCTGGGTATAAAATGTGTTTTTCTATTAACCTTAAGATGAAAATTCATAGTGAAAGAAGTTCCATAAAAGGAAAATTGCCCACTTTTGAAATATCAAAGAGAGGCTATTTTCCATTTCCATCAGTATTGGTTTGTATGACATCCTAGTGTCAACATGAATTATGATCTTATAGCTAGTGTGTTGCTTCATAACAAATAATTACCAAACTGGCCTGTGGTAGGTCTACATTGTTACGGTAAAATACAACAAGGTAGAGAACATCTCCTGTCATGTACTGTAGCTAATCTCTCTCATTGAGTTGTTGTTAAAGCAGTTGCCAACAGTTTGAATGAAAACCACGAAATCCACTAAAGTCCACTAAATGATTTACAAAGATTCAGTTGAGAACAGACGTCACCATATTACCATGGATCCAAGAGAAAAGCAAAGCAGCAGAGAAGAAACAATAACCCTTTAGAGAGGAGTACTGTTATATAATTGTTCTCTCCTCCTTATTTGAACTTTATGTTCTTCTGATCCCCATGCATATGCTACCATGCTATTATTTGATTACCCAACAATGGCATTGGCACTATGGATGTAAAAATAAATCTTGTTTAACAGTCTTTAGGAGCTTCAAGTGAAAAGAATTAACTTATCCTCATAAAAACACACATTTTTAGTGCAGCTGCTTAAATTTGATTAGCAAACTGTATTTGGATTCAGTGGATGTGAGTGCGGTATACATTACAGGATACGGCACTGTGGCTAATCCAAGACAGCTGTGCTAGCATGCCAAAAGCTGTCACTACAGCTGCTGAAATCAGTTGGCTGTACCTAAGAAATGCACACAATGAAAATGACAGGGGTGTTTTTTACAGTAGTCTTCTCTTAAATGGGAGTAAATAATTAAATGATTCAGTCAAAACTTTTAAAGCACGCAACGTAACACGTGCACTGATTGATTTTGTCTCATAGATGTAATCTCACAAGCAAATATTTTGATGAAATAATGTCTCAATTCATTCACTTGTCATGAATATTAATGCTCTTTTGACACATTACTCTTCATTTGAAAGAGATGAGTGGATTCCCTGCAGTTTGGTCAATTTCATGCTTCACTGGACTGAAGTGCAAAATTATATAAGCTACCCTGATTGCAAAAAAGACTACATTCAAAGTCTCAATGCAATTATAATGCATAGCATGAGCATTTCCATATGACCAATACAACACCAACAGTGCAAGTAGGATTTTTGTAATAAAAAAAACAACAACAGCAAAGGAAAATTTATTATATAATGAATATTTTAGCTTTAGTCAAAGTCAAAGTCACATTGAACATAGTTTCAATACACATTAGTCAGGGATACCCCAGCTAATTTTAAACAAAATCCAAAACTACAAGGCTGAAAAAGAGTGGAACTCTTTTGTTATGCGTACTGTAACTTCAGTCCAGAGTCCATCTGGTCTTCGAATTAAAGCATATGTGCCTCCACTTGACTGTAACTATGTCCAGAAAAGTAGAACAGTGTAATAAAATGCAGCGCACAAAAACAGACAGACTGACAGAGCAAAGATAAATCATTCTGGGTCTGAAAACTGGCCTTCCCTATTGGAATAGACTGTCTTTTAATCCCTCGATTTTGGGTGAAGCTCTCAAGTGTTATCCAGCTTGTGTTGCTATCACACATGTGGCTGCAAGATGAACTCTGGCTACAAGATTAACCCTGGCTGCAGGCTACCCTGATAACACACAAAATATAGTGTGTGCTTGTAGACAACCTGCAGATTCACTGAGTCTATAATTCTTGCTGACTACGAAAAAAGGCAACAAAAAAAGTTAACACAACTTCAGTTAGCTTTAAATATTTCTGTGGCTCTGCATGCGCAAATAAAAATGTTTACATTGCCAGCAGATATGCAACATAGGATAAAACTCGCAAAGTGAAACACTAATGCAGTTTAATGGTTGCAGCTGCAGGACACACATAAGCACAAACAAACACACACATACACAGCAAAATCAGCACCAGAAGATGACACGCTGGGTCATGGGGAGTTATGAAATCTCTCTAAGTTCATTTAAGTGTGGCTTTTTCATTTGTCACTTTTTCCTGGGTTGATGTGGTCTGCTCTGTTCCTCTTATTTGAGGCTGTAAACAAGAGTGGCAAGGAGGGGGTGGCTGATGGTGGCATCTTTGTTAATTGCCACAGATACCAAAGTTGCACATACATGTGTATGTGTGTGTGGAAGGCTGGTACATTCTAACAGAGTGATAAACGAGTGATAAATAAGTGATAAATGATTGAGTGAATGTTTTTAATTCACACACTGCCAAAGGAACGGTAAGACCTCCTCTTAATATCACTGAAACATAAAGATCCCATTGCAACTGATACGCCCTATCCCTGTTTCACAGCAAATGCTTCTCTTGAATATGTCTCATTCCAACTCACGGCTTCAGCAGACAGAAACCATTCAAGACTGCAGCTATTTATACAAGTTGGATGTCTGCCAGAGTTATTGAGAATAACAAACTCAGAGAAAGTGGTTGGTTTCAAATCTCTTTCTCTCTTGGCATGGAACGGGTCAAAAGCAGACGCTTTTTTTGTTGTAATCAATCACTGTAACAGAGGTTTGAAGGTGGCAGAGAGTCGGGAGTTATTAGAGCATGGAGTCGCTTCCTTAAGTGGTAAAGAGAACGAAATCAGCCCATGCCCTGTTTATTCTCATATTAATCACTGTAGAAGTGGGAAGAACAAAAGAGTGTAATTCAATGGGTCAGTCCAACTCCCAGGTGGCTCAGATATGCAAATTTATACACTTTTGTAGATTTAAGAGTTCTTAATTTAGTGGAACAAATTAACACAAATTCTGTGTTGAAAAGTTATAAGTGGTGGGTTACAGTAGGTCAGAAATTATAAATCTCTTTTCTGTAGGATCAAAGATAAAGTGTACAGTGTGCTCAAATTATGGTCAGGGGGCAAGAAATTAACTTAGACGTGAAGTGAAAAATGGCTTGCATCCTTATTTCCATTCCATGAATACTAACTCGTGTCCAAAATTCATTCAGGTGGTTAATATTGCTGGCAGCTCCGGGATTGGTCCTTCGATGCCTCCAGTCCAGCACTTTCATTTCAGTCTGTTTGGAAGATAAAATGGTGGCTGTTCATTTATTTATATCTCTATTTACTGTACCACCGTCAACTGACATTCACCACTGCCTATGGCCGTTAACAGTAAATGAGATGACACAACAATTGGGATTCAACCTGCACAGAGACCTATGAGTATAGGATGCTGCTGAAATTTCTTGAACTATTAAAGTAAGCAGGATTTAAAAAAAAATTGTATTAAAGTAGTTGAATCACTGATGTTTTTTAAACAAAGATGGATTATAATTCCCCTTTGTGCTGACCGGAGGTCTACAGGGACTTTTCTGCTGAATGCTACAAATTCGTACACATTAATTAAATCCACACAAGGACAGTAATCCATTGCTTCTCTTCCCATAGGGTTAAACAAAGGTAATAATTCAACCCAGGCCTTGACTGCCTAATTCGCACAATAAATCCTGCCCAGAGTACCAGAGTTAAAGATGTAATATGTAACATTTCTGCATTAAAATGTCTATAAATGACTAGGCCTATATTATTTATTTTGTTCACTTGTGTAATTACATTTCCAGTGACAGAAGAGAGTGAGGAGAAAAGTCAGTTAATGTGACTAAACTTATCACAAATAAAAGTTAAATACATCACATCATCTTTGAACATGTCTAGTTGAGTCAGGTCAGGTAATTTTTTTGGTTGTTTAATAAAAACTCCCATAATCCCATGGTTCTTCACATCGTCATTAAACTATGTCTTTTGTTTTCATTGTTTTGATTAAGAGACCCCTAGTAGCAGACATTACCTCCTGTGCATTTTCAGCAGAAGCTGTGTCTTCCAACAGGAAATTTGGGTTAACCGGATGGGTCATTGGGTCAGTCTAATGTCTAATAATAAGCCTGATACCCTCTGTGAGTGTTTCCCTTTATGTGTCACGATCAATAAGACAAACACAGTGACTCCCATGAGACCGGCAATTTTTCTGCCAAGCAAAGGGAGCCTTTGGGAAGCCATTCTGTCCTCTCTCACTGACTACAGTAGAGTGTACTGTACCACAGTGTGGACATTATTTTCATTACCGCCAACGCCATACTGGGAAATGTTTGATGATAGTGAAATGTAGGGAAATTCCTGCTTGGAAATATGAGAGAAGAGGAGGGTAGGGGTGAAACCCGAGCCTCACACATATGCAAATTCTAAAACAAAGTGGTGTGTTCTGTTCACAAATAAAAACAGCACAGGATCCTGTGTGAAATGCTGTAGGTGTTAGATTGGTCAGACCCCCATAGCAACCTTTTTCTTATTTATCTTTTGTATATGTTGAGCTTAGTCTGGAGGCCCCAGACCAAATACTGTTGAATGGCACAGCAAAGTGTTTTTACAACCTCTTCCTCCATCTGAGCTTTATCAAACTGGATGAACAATGACTCGTACGCTTGGTCAATAACTGCTTAGTCTATATATGGTCTGACCCGTTGGAATATTTACAAAATAGTTTTGTCCTACTGTTTAGCTGAACCACACATAATAATACCAACTTGGATACTTTCCACTTGCAACAAGAGCACAACTCCACCTCTGCAGTTGCATGGCAATGCAGACAGTGAAGGATGTTTGGTCTTTGGTGGTCATACACCCATTTGATTTTGGGTGGAGCTCACCCACAGTCCCCGCGGGGCCTTTACCATAGAACCAATTAGTGGTTCAGGCCTTGGATTAATCCTAAGGGGAATGTCTTTGTTCCAGTTAGTTGTATAAGGATATGATTAGGCTGGACAATAATTCTTTAAATCAGAGATTGAATGGATTAGACATGGCTGGACAGTCAGCAGCAGGGAAGTTATCACATTCAATTTTGAATTAGTTTTTTGATGTTTTCACATCTCTTTCCCTCCAGAATAACAAGTGAGAAAATTATGGCTCAAGAAGCATGCACCAATAGGTAACAGCATGATATCAAGACAGGAAGCACATTTGATAACACACAACATTACGTCTGCTTTACATGCAGAAGGCCCTGGGTTCAATCCCCAGTGGAACCACAATGTTGTCTCAATGTAGTGTAGACTGAAATCAAGGAATATGTGCATTTGTTGCACTAGTCTTGATTGATCCTTGCAAATACATTAACAAACACACTTGCAATGTCAAATGTAATGGTGTGGACTTAAAAATCAGCAATGACAGCGATTATTCAACCGTTATTGTGTGTTAACTTGTGAAATAGCAATTTGTTCAGCTGTTCAACTTTAAAGTGTCAAATTAACTCTGCAGGCTGTCACAGTATGAAATTTTACTGTGTGGATTAATTTGATATTAACATGAACGGGTCAACATTTTGCAAAAATACTCTGATTAAGTTATGGTGTTGAGAGTTATTTGAGAATATCAATACCACTTTTAATCACTTTTAATTTAGCAAACTGGAATAAAGACATGATAAGAGAGGTAATGAAACCAATCATTTCTGAATAGAAAAGTACACATATCCTTTCCCATCCCCCGAAAATTCAACTGTATGCTGCTGTACCAGGAAATATAGTCATTTTGTTTAGTACACAATTGAGGTTCACAACACGTTCAACTGAGCTGGTGGCAGGAAAGAGCAGGTGGATGGATTTTGAATAAGCATGGAAGAGGAAGATATCATGCGGAGAATTACCAAGGGGTAATTATTCAAACGTTATAAACTCACGCTTTTGTTCAAGTGCTCTGGTGTGATGAGCTAGTGGCGTTTGGAGAGGTATAAGAGGTTAGTGTTGTGAAAATGTGGGCATGCGTAGTAAAAAGTAGTGATATCTATCAACAGATAGAAAGCAATTCAAAACTCATTTTGGGGCAAAGTCACCAAACTTTTAAAGCAGATTTTTATTAGATTGGACTTGTGCGTCTGGCCATTTTTATGACCTCGAAAAGTGAAGTTTTCCTTCCATTGATATTGATGGGGACCTGCTCTTGTTCACCCAAAGTAAGTGCCCAGGGGTGTTGACAAGATGGCTGCTGAGTGGTGAGACTTGCCCATAAGGACTGTGACAAGAAGCAGAGGAAACCGCTGGCCCTGCTCTGCCTTGGGAAGAAATAGTTCTTGCATGTAACTCCCCTGAGAACAATAACTTGTTGTATATGTTTTTGTTCTATAACATTTCAAGGTGCTTTAGGGTTTGATAGCTTTGGACAGAGCTAAAGCTGCTTCTCCTTCATATTTTGGGCAAACTAAGCTAATCAGTTGCTTTTTCTAGTTTTATAAGGACATTTTCAGACATTAAAGTGGTTTCAATCTTCTCATCTAACTCAGCAAGAAACCAAAAAGATGTTTTCCTTTGTTGGGTTTGTTTTTACACAATTGAAGCAATCCAAGTAATTTGACATTTAAGAGAACAAGTTAGAGAGAGTGGTTAGGCTCTCTCATTTCCTCTCATGCTACTGAAACCTTTCCCCAAAGGAACAATGTCTCCAGGTATTGTTCCTCACAGATTACAGGAAAAATATAGTCGGGGGAGGTGGGAAGTACAGTTTGGGTCATTAGGTCAACATCACAAGTTTCTACGATGAAGAAAAGTGGGAATCCAAGACGAGATGGCGTGGAGGAGAGATGTTTTATTGAAGCAGTGTTTGACTGAACAGAGCAGTGTACAATATCTGAGGGCTGACAGGATCCAAGTACAGTGAGAAGGTTATCCAAATGTGAATTGGCTCTGCATGGGAGTGACAGGATACAGGAAGACAGATGTCACAAGTTGAGGAAACCAGTTATGATTAATCGAACATGCAGGCTCCCACTTTCCAAAACAGGGCACTAACAGATATTATATTTACATTACATATAGGATGTGTAGCTCTAAGCCAATGAAAAGCTATTTGAAGTTTAACAATTGACGTAGTTGGCTGAGGTTTGGCGTTCAGGGCACAAATGATAGGCCAAATCACATCAGAAGCAAGTTTAAGCAAGATATCAACAGCTTTTTCATTATTTATAAAAGCGGTTTTGAAGTATAAGCAGAGACATGCAAAGTCTCTTTAAATAGCAAAGTACAACTAAGCGAACAAAAGATGCAATGTTCATCATACCCCACAGTCCATACTGTAAGTGTTGGAGGCTACAAACAGCATGCTGACCATCTTTCTATTCTCAGAGCCTTATCAGGAGTGAGGCTCAACATGTTGGATTTGCCCTATAGGTTGAGCAAGAGATATGGTCACAGGGGTCACTGAAATCACATGAGTTGATTCAACTGGGAGTATGAAATGTCCGTTATCCTTAAAAGAGAAGAAATGTGCTCTCCCGATTTCAGCACATAATTTTTAAATATTTCTTTGGCACAGTAGAAATTTCAGACCAACAGTAGTGGGAGAAGAAAGGTCGGGTCATCAAAACTAATTTGAATTAATTCTGAGAGCACGAATATCCATGTTCTTGGAAACCTGCCAAGATATATTGTTATGCAATTGAGTGTTTAACTGGACAAAGGGTCAGTGAGATCTGTCTATGGGTGCCAGGAATATGTATAGGGTATATCTGCCTTGATGACTGTGAGAATTTGCCATGGACTAACGAGCTGAATGAATGGACCTCTGCAAGGCACAAAAGCAATATGAGAAATCATAGCAGGGGGCATTGCATGCTATCATAGATCATGATAGATGATAATTGCTAAGTTATCATAGATCATGCATATCATAAAAGATCAACATGAATGCTCAGTATTGAGATCCAAACATGTGGATTTACCGGTTGGATTTGTCATTGCGTCATTAGTCATCTGTGCGTTTGTGAAAGAGCTTGTTGTGATGTACCGCACAAGGATGAAACACAGTGCCTGTGGCGTCTGCAGTCATGGAAGGTCAGAGCTCTGGAAACTATCATCGCCTCCCAGAGTGAGGCTAGCACAGACCTGAACACACACACACGCACACACACACACACACTCACACACACTTGCAAGCGCCCTTAGAGTACTAAATACACCTACTTATCTCAAAGGCCTGTTTATGATCCATGCTCTGTCATAATGGTTATATTATTCACAAATGCAGCCTGACCTCCCACTGTATGTATTTCAATGAAACTGCCTGGTCTTGTGACTATTATCAAAAACAAGTCCACCAAAATCATTACATAACAAGAAATGCCTGGAAAATGTGTTTATTGATAATGGATGTCTGAAGGCGCATTGATCATTTCACTGCAGTAATCTAGTCTGAGTGATACAAGGACTCAATCCCAAACAACTTAGCACATGACGAGGACAGAAATACAGCACATACCGAATGGAAAAATTCTCCAACTCAAGTAACATTTAACTTCATTGTCCAGTGTGTCTCACATGGCTTTAAAACATCCATCCACCGTTTGCATCCCAAGTCCAAATGGTCTGGAGGTTTTCAGGGTTCTCACTTTAAATAGGATGATGTGGTTCATAACTTTTTAATTCTTTAGTACACACTCAGCTTGTGCTTGTGCACAAGAATTTATGTCTATACATACTTGTAGTGGCAGTTATGTAGTGGTAGCACTTCATGCTGACTCAGTGCAAGCAGGGCAAAGGTACAAATAGGACAGAGAAAAAAAAAACCATTTACACCCCACAGTTGGTGATCTGCTCTCATCCCTCTGCCCTTTTCATTTGTCACTGGCAGCATTTCGGTTCCAACACAAAGATCTGTGTTTGTTTAGCTGTAACATAATACAGTCCATGTCTCAGAATTTGAATAGATAACACTATTCCTCAAATGAATAGTTGCAGTGTTTGCATAACTTTATACATATGCAAATGTGTAGCGCACTTTTGTATCAGAAATATGGGAGGATTTACTTTAGTTATCATTGTAGCATTACATAATTTTTTATTTTCATTTTAATGCATCTGCAAGGACCCTCTCAATTTTTAGTGCTTGCTGTAGTCAACATTTTTTATGTTAAACAACATGGCAGTAAAAGCACACCACACTAACACGCCAAGGTTTTGTCAGAACACGGAGAGCTCTAATTGTCAAACCTCCTAATAAATTACAGATTATACAATGAAGTTGGTTTAACTGTCTCCTCACTGTGCAAAGAGTCAAAGAAAGCTTCACCTGTTCTCAATTTGATTCAGAGGTACAGGCAGTATGGCAGTAAAACTGAATATTTTATCTCAACATTGAACTCTTGCATTAAAAATTAGTCTATGGAGGACTTTCAAGATTACTTTTGCACATTTTCAAAAGCTGACAAGCCAGAACTAAAAGTCAGAAAAAGTCTTTGCTTGTTTTTGCAGCTCTTGTCTCATGCAGCCCTGCAGCAATCGCTGCAGGGACAATGTGTTCAAACTCTCGGGAGCTCTGAGCACCCTCCACAGGCTAGCTGTGTGATTGGCTGAGCACTGACCATGATGTCATCACAGCACGTTATAAGGGCTCTGACAAATAGCCTGGGAGACACATTAGAAGAAACACTGCTCAACTGAGGGACTGAGTGAGTGAGACACGCGGAGATTAAAAACAGAGAGTAGAAAGAAGGACATGTGACATTGAATACTTTGCAGGAACTAAACAGTGAACCTGAACAGTGACATTTCTACTTTGTATGGGAGGCAGAAAAAAGGACAGCTACCTGTGGAGGTTTGTACTTTTATTTTTGGTTGGCTCGTTCAACATGTTTTATAAGCTGTGCTTACTGAAGCCTGACAGGATGTGATGAGTTTATTTGTGGTGTTGCTGCTGTAATTTTTGTTCTCCTTTTCTGTGAAAGTAAAACCAACAACAAACACATCAGTGCAAATATGCATATTATTACTTTGAATCGTGTTTATTTCAACTGTTGTTATCAGGCCACTTTTATAGATATAAATTGTGATCTTCACCTCCGTTTATGTATGTATGTGTGTGTGTGTGTGTGTGTGTGTGTGTGTGTGTGTGTTATCCACATATGGTCTCTTCAGATGGGAAGTACAACCCCCCCAGGGTACCTCAATGCGAGCGCAGAGATGGTCACCACCTCAGACCCAGCTAAGCATGAGGAGAGTTACAGTGAGCCAACAATGATCCTGCTTGGCATGGTCATGTCCTTACTCGTCTTGTGCATTGTCTTTGGCAACATTCTGGTCATAACAGCGATCGCCCGCTTCCAGCGTCTCCAAAATGTCACCAACTGTTTCATCACCTCCCTGGCCTGTGCTGACCTGGTCATGGGTCTCATTGTGATTCCTTTTGGTGCCTGTTATATCATCTTTAAGACTTGGCACTTTGGTAGTTTCTGGTGTGAGTTCTGGACTGCGACAGATGTGCTCTGTGTGACTGCAAGCATCGAGACCCTGTGTGTCATTGCTATAGACCGGTATTTGGCCATCACTTCTCCTTTTCGCTACCAGTCACTGCTGACCAAGTGCAGGGCTCGCATTGTGGTTGTGCTGGTGTGGGTGATTGCCGCCTTGATATCTTTCCTGCCCATCCACATGGAATGGTGGATGTCAGATGATCAGGAGGCGAAGGAGTGCATCGCGAACAGTACCTGCTGCGAGTTCTACACCAACATGGCCTATGCCATCACCTCCTCTACCATTTCCTTCTACATCCCTTTGGTCATCATGGTTTTTGTCTACAGCCGCGTTTTCCAGGAGGCCAAGCGCCAGCTGAAGAAGATTGACCAAAGCGTTGGACGTTTCCACAACAGCGACAGCAACCTCAAATCTCTGGAGGCCAACAATGGGCGTGGCCAGAAGAAGGCCAAGTTTTGCCTGCGGGAACACAAAGCCCTAAAGACACTGGGCATCATCATGGGGATCTTCACTCTGTGCTGGCTGCCCTTCTTTCTGCTCAACGTGGTGGTGGCCATATGGAAGGAGCAGCACAACGACCTCACCTTCAGGATACTCAACTGGATAGGTTACGCAAACTCTGCCTTCAACCCGCTCATTTACTGCCGGAGTCCTGAGTTCAGGTATGCCTTCAAGGAAATCCTCTGCATGAAGAAAAACCGCCTCAGCAACCCGGGGCCCGTGAATGGATACATCTACAGCAGGCACAGCTGGCAGAGCGAGCAGCAAGGGAGGAGTAAAGGCAGCTCGGAGGACAGTGACGCCAATGAAGGGTGTCAGGGGAAGGGAGCGGGGGTCTGCAGTGTTGTGGACAGAGCAGTGGACCCCAACGGGAATTGCAGCAAAGACCTGACGACTGTAACGACTGTCCTTTAAAATGGGATCCCTGAGACTTCTGTCATCAGGGTGATCCAGACATGTTTACACTGCTATCATAAACTTTTTTTCAATTGACTAATGAAGGTAAGGCCAGTCGAACTGACTGGTAGAGTGTCTGGAGATTGCTTTAAAAAGCTTTCAACACAGTGACTAAATACTGTGGGTAGGTCACTTGTCCTTTTGTTACATTTATCATGTTTAATTTCCATCTACCTCATCACATCTTTTTTTCAATATTTGTTACTTATCTCACTATCAAAGCTATTTCACATGAGCTCACTGTCCACAGGAGTTGGGCAGTATCTAAGCTGTTTATTTACGCTACTAAATGGTCTGTGCATTGTATAATTGCTAATTATCTGGTTCTATTTGAATTTGTGGGCATGGTTTTTATCTCAGAAAACTTGGCAAAAGATCTCACAGCATAAAATGTTTTTGAAATTCAAAGTAAATGTTGTTGGAGGCTGTAAATTCCATTTGGGTGTGCCAATTCGGCATGGATAGGGAGTTATTTATTACTTATTTCCATCAGAAAATGTTTGAGAGGTATAGAAGGATCAAACTTTGGTGCCTCGTTTTGACAAAATACATTCCAAATCAAGCAAAATTACAATTTGGCTTCATTTCTTTTCCATTTATTTCTGATTGTCTCAGTATGATAGATGATCACCAACAGGTGTGGCAGAACCTGTCTCTCTATCGCTGTCTCTCCTCACTGCTCAGCAATGTTTGTGAGGCCCTGCTCCCTGCTCTAGTGTTTTACAGCCTGTTGCATGGGAGTTTCTGTTGCCAGCAGATAGCACCAGAGATATGAGGCTATCTACATCTCACTGGTGCAAGCTGAGAAATGCCTGGGACTGTCCACCGTTAGACAAATGATAAAACCTGCAAATTTGTACATCTTTGTCCCCTGCCTGATTCCATCATCAGCCCTGAAGATATCTAATATCCGTCAGCGCGAACCAAAAGGGATGAATGCGGTTAAATCCTGGGTTTTGACCTTTAAAGCTGGCAGCTGTTTTATGAGGAAATTCAAATTTTATTCAAAGTTTGCTACTGTGCAGCCGACTGGTCATATCTCATATTTGGTCCATGGGTTCATTTGTGTAACATCTAAATCAGTATTTGGTACATTATGTAGCTATTTCATAAGTGTGAAGAAAACTATTTGTCTCCTCTTCCCTCAGTGTGCCGATAGCATTAACCGTTGTCCCTCTTTGTTGCACAAGCTCTGTTTGTTTATTGCATTTTGTAGTTGCTGTGTTTCAGCATCTACAGTGTTTACTGAAACTAGAGAAGCCGTTTCCTTAGCCATGGCACAAGGGTACAGACCGCACATAATAATAAACAGTGCATTGAAATAGCCAAGTGATAACAAAGTTCCAGGCCAGAGGGGTGGTGGTGCTGACTACTCAGGTCAACAAACGGAGATGAGAAAACAGTCTCGAGCATTGCACCTTTGTCACTGCTGCCTGACATTTCCCAGAGTCTCCTCACAGTAAACGGATGTCTCGATCTTTATCAGTCTAAGGTTTGGATAAGACGCTCGGCAGATCAGTGTCTCAGCTGTTCCAGTTGTTTCAGTAAGTTTCAGCCAGTCCACTTTAGATGCTGCTTGGTGTGCAGTCTCCAGGAAATGCCCCGCTCCAGCTGAGCCCAGCCCAATAAACACGAATGAATCCATTATCTCAGCCGTTTAGCTGGGGCATCAGATAAAAACAACACTGATACAGATAAGTAGATTATGGAGTATATGGTTTCCAATTTGCAGGTTGTGATGAGATCCAAAGGGCCAACCTTGAAATGAGACACTCCTTCTTATCACCCGTCTCAAAATCGCAAGCCCTTGGAAATGTCATTTTTTGACAGGCATTAATGGAAAATGAGCACTTAGCATGCAGGGCTTGAAATGGAGAATTTACACATTTTCTCTCACTCTAAATGGCTTGCAAGATCATTAATTTCAAGAAGTGTTGCTGCAGATGTAACCCCCTTTTCCCCAGTCTGCTGGGCAATCTCTAGTATGTTCTGATCAAAGTGACAGCATGCTAAATGTGGCTACTGGAGGCAGGAGGGGGAGCAGGGATTCTCTGCCAGTCTAAATCGGTGTAAGTGACCTGTGTTTTAGTGCATGTGGCGTTGCCTCTGGAGTAAGGTCAGCTGACGCCGTCAAAACTGTGAACTTTGTTCCCTCAGAGGAATCTCTATGTACTGTAACGCTAGTTTTGGGTAGCGCTGTTGTCAGAGACCTTAGGAATAGACGTAACCACAGTGTCATCATACGTCAATGTTTGCCATGTGAAAAACAAGCTTTCCAGTCTGTTGATCTTTTTTCTGTTTTTCTTTTTCATGGATTTACAGCAAAGTAAATGCAGGGGTTGAATGTCATAACAAATGTACACCAGAGGTTTTTTTTTTTTTTCTTTTTTTAAAAAACATTTTCACTGTACAGCATGCACAAAGCATCTAGACCAAGATTTTGATACATGACTATTGTATTTATTCATTCACCATTAATTGACGCATTGACGCTAAATGAATGAGTCACTGCTGGATGAAAAAAAAAAGAATGTCTGTACCCAATGCACCTGTCCTTTTTAAAAGCACTTCACAAGTGATTGTTTGCATGTCTGCTGCAGTATATATTTGTGGTGATGTGTTTGTGGACTGTGGTGCCATTTCCTTTCAAAGTGGTCTGTTTTAGTCCAAGTGGAGTCAGTTGTGAACTATACTATATCCACACTGCTCCCTCCTGGCGGTGGTCTCACCTTGCACCTCAGCTGTCTCAGAGTTATTAATGGTTACTGTTTCATCAATACGCTTGTGTAGTAAGGAATGTAATTCATGTCTTCGCCTCCTCATGCTGGAGGACACACACAGTTATGTGCAACGGGTCTTGAATGATTAGCTGGCACCACAAACATTCCAAGTACAGCTGATGGTTTTGAACCGTAAACCATGTCTACTGATGCATACAATGAATATTCAGTGCTCCCACCTCGGCCCATGATTACCCACCTTGCCCACAGGTTATGCCAACAAAAGAAAGTCTGTTTCTGGTTGACAAAGAAGTCTTAGAGGATGTATTACATTGTGGCAAATATGTTTTCAGTGTAAAGAGAATATAATCTCTGTCATGACTGACACTTTTTACCTGATCAAGGCTCAAGTGGGCTAAAGTTGATGCTGTCCTCACTGATCCATTACTGTTCCTATTTAACAAAAGTCGCTTTACTCCACTCCTCAAGGACTGCTCCCCACGATTAACTTAAAGCAGCACTGTATAGCACTTTCCTGAAACATCTGTAGACTTTTTGAACAATTGAATCCACCTCTGAGTTCATGAACTTTAAACAATTAATGGCTGGAGAATTGCGCCTGTTCTCTTGTACCATAATATTTTTGTGGAAGTCCCTTTTCCTGTTTGTGAGTACAAACAAAGCGTCACGAGAAACGGTCGCTCCAGAATCTGAGCACAGATGTTGTCGACGGTGGACTATTCTGATACATCGATGTACGTGAATGTGAATTTTCTATGAAACTTATAATATTGCTTCAGCTGTCATATGAAAAGTAAACCTATTACATGTGAACCTTTTTTTCATGGAGTGAAAAAAGTCGTCACTCAGCTGAATGTTTACTAAATGTTTGCAAGCTATTTTCGCACAAGTTTTTGTCACTGTTAAGGTAATGAAGCCTGTTACAACATGTGGTGTCCTGTGGTATTTATGAAAAAAGCAAGTGTATGTGCTGTAACATTTGTATCGAAATAAATTATGTACATGTTGCATGTAGTGTTCTCATTTGTGTGTCCTTTACCTCTCTGATCATAAAATTGCAGAACAGAATCTAACTCTAAAAATGTGAGGCATATAGCATGAGCCGTCTGAATGCATCGAGCCTGCACGCTGTCAGCAGTTAAGTCTATTTCAGTATGGGAAAACCAGTCATCAGCAAGTGATGCTGATTGAATGATGGACGTTAGGGAGATTGTGATATTATGAAAATGTTCCCATCCTCCTGTTGTAACTGCATGTCTGCTCAATGCTCCAAACAATCATAGATTATACAGAGCACCTAATTCTATCCCAGAAATCCATGGGAGGAGGACTGTAGAGATATATGGAGCCATAAAAATGTCTTGATATTTGGCAACTAAGCCGGAGTAGAGGGAATTTTTCATGTTTCTTTCAAGCTGAATGAAGATTAAAAACCTTACGAGTAGCCGCGTTGTCATGGTTAGGCATGCAGAAAACCATGACCAGAACAACATATCCAATGTATTATTACAGCTACAGCTGGATTTTATGTCCAACAAAGACATTTGACACATACACTGTTTCCAAATCAGATTATGGGCTTTCATCAGGCACAGTGTTATCTCTTTTCTTCGTGTGACAGATTAGTGTGCAAAATGACGTCATTTAACATATTAAGTCCATATGACATGCTGTGCTTGGTATGACTAGGTGGTACATACAGTACGGTATCTGCTGTAGGCCTAATATCTTTCGCTCTCGTCATCTCTTTATCTTTCATCTGTCTACATTATTATGAACTGACAATTGAGTTATTCCATGACCTGTGGCCGGCGTCCAAGATGTCAAAAGGTGTGCTCAGTCGGTGTGTCGGCACTGAAATAATTGATAAATATCCCCCATCCTGATGAAAATGCCATTGTCTTGATGAATGCGCAATGCACTTAAGGATCCCAGTTTCACAACAGAGCGTCCACTGTGTGGTATTTCTCCTCCGTAAGTGGGTGGTTTTGAATGCTACTATATTAGAGTGTAGGATAAGTATAGGAGTCTGTCCTACTCTTGATTGGATATTGGCAAGTTGACACTCCCGCAACCCAGCCAAACTAATTATTTGTGACATTAAAAGTAAAACATAACCTACCTCAATAAAGCATAAACCTAACATCTGTGTTGCAGTTATAATACAATGAAACGTCTATTAGAGAGAGCAACAGTGATGTAAGCTACTATAAACTCTGAAGTATCAGCCCTAGACCTACTTATGATTATATAAACGGTCTGAAAGCTATTTAACAACTCATTATTCATGCTTTCCTCCTGCAGGTTCCTCCTTGCACACATCTTCAATGCAACCACTTTTGCACACATGAACTCTTCATTGGTCTCTAATCCTTTAAAACTCTTGTTTTCCCCTGCAGCGTCAGATTGTAATTTCAGTTTGAGTTGTGTCAAAAGCTCCGTGTCTTTCAGGGCTTTAGACGTGCACTGAGGGCAATCTACAGGGAAGTGTGCAGACATAAGTCTGAGAGATCTGGCACGTGCTCTCTGGAGCTTGATGGCAAACTTTTAGTACTGACAGATAAACTTCAAGAACTCATATCAACTTATTTTGCCAACAGTCTGCTCAGGCTTTCAAATATAAGTCCATGCATGGTAATGTCTATTATCAGGGTTCAACTCAGATCATTACGAGCCATTTTCCCATATCTAGACCCACCATGTTGTCTGAGTTGTTAAAAAAAACAGGGAGGGAGACTCTCTGGAAAGAAGTCTGTTTTTGTACAGAATGACTATTTTCTCAGATATGTTAATCATGGCAGTGACAGACTGCACACAGAGTGTGAGCATGTGAAACGTTGTCTCTGATAGATCGATAAGTCCCCTGACACTTTGGTGACTACAGCAACCAAGGCACCACAATGTCTGCAGTCCCCTCGCTCCCAAGGGCCTCACATGTGCATGTGTATTTGAGAGTGTGTAGATGTATGCGCACGCATAGGCACATCTCAAATCATAGCTGAAAAACTAGCCTCACCCGACCTGAGGTTATAAAAGCAAATATGTCAAAAGTCATAAGTCGAAAGATGTGCTTCATTCAGTTTTCAAGGCCAAAGAAAATGCAATAAAACATGTCTTCAAAATACTTACTTCTCATACTTCTCATCCTATATTTCATGTTACATCCTCTATTCAACTTTGTTCCTCTTGTGACAAACTCTGAGTAAAGCTATCCTGTAAATTCTGTATAAAAATAATTTTCTGCAGCCAGCCATATGTGAGCTGAGACTATTAGACAGTATTACCTGGTGATTCGTGCACTATATAGGACTCAGTCTATGAAAACTGAGACTCTGGATTGTGCAGTGTCACCTCTTTTCCCATTAGTTCCTGTCTAAATAACGGAGCCTCTGTTGACAAAATAGTTCAGAAACAAATCATTGTTCACATGGCACAGTCAACTGGCAATATACAAAGATGTAAATGAGACAGATGTGACATTATGTATGGGATGTGTGGGGTCAAAGGTTAATCACATAATAAATGATTCCTCAAAAGGACTCTGAGACACTTGAGCATAAATAGTATAGAACGGAAGACCACATGTTATTTTTACTCTTTTCCTACTACTTGAGGTCCAGTCACACCAGGAAACGTCACAACAAAATTAATCATGGTAACATGCTAACTCTTGTCAGTCAGTCACCGCTGTTTTCCAAGCTTTTCTTTGTTTTCTTTGTGGCCTACTGTGCCCATTATTCCATCCTGCAATTGCGTCCTTGGGATTTTGCATCATTTAAAGTTTTATTACAGAGAACAAAAAGCTTTTTGAACCAACAAGCTCGGTAGCTACCAACTCTCAAAACTGTGTACAAATCACAGGCTCCCCGTTTAATGAAGCAGTTAATATTTCAACATCAGACAAAAGTGGATGGTGTAACTCTGAACTTCATCTTTGACTCTCAAACTTGTTCCTCAAGGGACTCTCTAAAAATGTATATTCCAGTTGGGGACTGTGCCTTATGCCCTGTGTCACACAGAGTAGTGTTTTGTGCCTGATGCACATTCGACTTGGTTGTCCTGTCACTTTTTGGGTAACCTAAAAAGTTGTTTATCAAATTTACATTTGCCGTTATCCCAAGACTAACTCTAAAGGAGAACTCATGCCTATTTCTGTTGTAATCTTTGATTTATGAAGATAAATGTATAATTTCTTGTACATGGTTAGCGTTGTTAAAGCGTCTATTATAATCCAAACCATGATCTTTTTCTGAATCTAAACAAGTAGTTTGTTGCCTAAACCTAACCACTGCACAACAGTCAACACTGACTTTTCGTTTCACATGGGATATAAACCCACGTCTCCTGAGGGAAAGTCCTGTGCCTGAGCCATTAATCAACTACGACCTATATGGCCAATACTACGTGACTTCCTAAAGGCCGAGATGGTCACAGAGATCGCTGTGTGCAGCCTGCCTGTCTTGCAAAACCACACCCATCTCAGTGAAATACCAAGTTTTTAGTGAGGTGATGAAAGTATGAAATTAAATTATTTCATTTCATTGTGAAATGTTGCCATTTTAAATGCTGCTGTGTGTAATGTCCTATTGTTTTGTTTTGTTTTCCACTTCTCTCATATTTCCATATGCTTGCTGCTTAAATCTTTGCAAGTTAGTGACTACCTAAGCTTTGAGTGTCTCCTGTGTTTTTTCTCCCCAAAGGAGGATAACACAGATGACGCGGCACCCACTGCACTGTGCAGAATGTACTGTATAGAGCATCTCCTCAGCACACACTGGCTACAAACTGCATACATCTGTTTGTGGTTTTCTATGATGAAAAATGCTCTCTGGCTTTGGTTCACGGGAGGTCAAGAAAGTTTTTTAACTGACTGTACGGGTGGTCACACACAGTCATTTAACTGCTGACAGTCAGCAGGGAGTGTTGTACTTCTTAATTTCAAGTGTCAAGTCTCATGTTTCTAGATTCGTCAATCTTTTTCTTCTACTGATAGTGGGTGGGCTTTTTTTTTTTGGTTTAAATCTGAATGAATCGGCACATTGACACAGGCCAAAGAGGAATCAGTTTGATAACGCCATTTAAAATGTGCCTCAGTTCTGTCTTTTTCTATCTCTCCTAATGGCTCAATTATGTGAGAAAATAACAGTCATAATTTGCTTCCAAGTAATCAATTTGACTCTGAGCTAGCTCCAGCATATTGTATTCTTAATGGTAAGCAATTGTGTTTGTTGATGGCTTTGTTGAATATCACTTTTACCACCTCTGTAAAGCTACCCCGGTTCCTTATGTCATGCTGCAGTGTAGCTCTGTTTGGTTCAAATACAAAGACTGTTGTATGGTATAGTGTGCTCTAAGCTGCAGGAATTGACTTTTCAAGAATGTACTCATCAACCAGCACCCTCGCCGTTGTACACGCATCAGCAAGACTGCTAAAATGGAAAGCTTATATTAATCATGCCCCTCTTTGTTATCACAGCTCACAAGACTGCTCCGCGCCCGAGACTGACGTATGGGAGCAGTTTGACGAAATTCAGACTGTCACTCACTGGTCTGACGTGTGGCTTCCATTAGAAAATGTTCCTCTTTTAAATAACTGGACATTTCACAGGTTTTAGATCATCACAAAGAAACACAAACACAGGGAGAGGGAAGGAATGATTGTCACATTTTTGCAGCGTCCTAACAGGAGTGGAAATTCCTCATACTGACCCGTCACAGTCAGACTTGTCAGGCCTTGTCAATGCTCTCTTTATCCCTTTGACACCACGATGATCCCTGATCCCCCCACCCCTGCCCCCTCCAGCACTCCCCTCACACTGCTTGCTTAATGAAAGACAAAGATGCTTGTCAGTTGACTAAACAGATGCCTAATAAGGAGCTACAGATATAGTGAGATACAAAGTGCAGCGGAAACTAACAAGTGTGCCTCTGTGTGTGTGTGTGTGTGTGTGTATGTGTGTGTGTGTGTGTGTGTGTGGTTTTATGGGCTTATGGTTAATGTCCTGTGGCAAAGTAATGTCCAAGAGTAAACCCTGACTCAACAGAGGAGCACAGCCTGCGAAGTGGAAGCTATGAATTGAATTTAAAACACATTTGAGGCCACTAGTAAATACCTAGCATAGGTGGCGTGTGTTTCATTAGATCCATGCTCATTGCCGCTGGACATACTGGACTGTTTCTTAATGTCATGGCAAAAGAAAGCAAAAGAATAATCCAATTACCATTTATTTAATATTGTTAAATAAATAAAAAGCCAGACTGACTGAATGAATCTGCCAAGGTCTCATGTATTGGATAGGATCTTTTTCAAACGCTTAGTGTGTTGAGTCAATGAAATCATATTAAACGTAACTCCAAACTGATATGAGAGAAAAAGGACTAAAAGACAATCCCCACTCCAGCAGCTGCCTGTTCATCCTACTACCATCTGGCAAGCTATACAGAAGTATCTGCTACAGACTACAGAGCAGCTTCTTTCAGCAGGTTGTGAGACTCTCTTCAGTTTATCCTTTGCACATAATAGTTTTTGGTTCTGTGTGTTGCACAACATGCTTGCATTTCATTGTACAACCCTGTACTGTAGAATGAAGGATGAAAGTTGACCTTTTACCAGAACAATATACCATCCTAGACATTTACAGTACACCTTCACATTTAGGTCACGGTCATGAGTGAACCGCCTCTAATGAAAATATGAAGAGACAGAGTGAAACCAGAGTTAATCCTGTTGGCCAAACTTTCATCACAAGCTGCTGGACATGCTCACCTTGACCTCATCGAGGTTACAAGGAGACTTCATTTTGCTGTGAGTTCGTTGTAACTGGAGCAGTCAACCAGAGTCAGTAACTTACTCCTTAATATAGAGAGCACACGTTCTCCATGATGGAACAAAGTGACAAATGATGCAGTGTGTGTGTGTGTGTGTGTGTGTTTCAGTTGCGGTGGATGTGATAAACTCATTCACCTGTTACGGCAGTGAAGGATAATGTAGCCAGAGAAGAGCGTTATTATCGCAGGGGAATGAGAGGTGTGATGGAGAAGGACAGGGCAGGGTATAGAAAAGTGAGGCGGGGTGTGTTTGTGTGCCCTTAACTGTGGCAGCAAAGCGTGCGTATTGATCAAATCACAAAACGCTTTTGTTTTGTTAAGGCCGTTCAGTGAGCACTGGCAATTAATTTAACGCTGTGTGAACAAGGCAAATAGCTCTTCTTCTGCAAGTGGATCAAAATGTGTTCTCTAGCTACTGTTTTCAGGCTTTGAACTCTGCCTGTGTTACTAATGCTCTGAAAAAATCCTGGAAGTTTTGACTGTGTGCGGCGGTGTGACCGTGACTCTGACAGAGGCAGGGCCAAAGTTCCCTAAAAGGGCAACTTCTTGGTTGTCCTGGGGGTTCAGTCTGGACATCTTTCTCGCTATTTTTGTAGACTGACAATGCAGAAATACCACAAAAAACATTCTTAAAAAGTTACTTCTCCAAAATGATAAATAGGTCCAGGATTCATGATGGTCCCCTGAGAACACTTTTCTTGCCGTGGCTGTTCAT
>JBCAUF010000790.1:23902748-23926326 GCA_038406115.1 Haemulon aurolineatum | reverse complement strand
CATCTTTCATGTCCCCCCCCCCCCCCCACCTCCTCTCTACTCCACCCAGTCAGGGGAGAACCGCAGGCAGCAGTCTGGGAATCAGGGGAAACGACGCTCAAGTTTCTCCAGCAGCGACTCTGACAGGACCAAGCCTTTAGTCTCCCTCAAACGAACGGGCTCAAGTAAGTCAGTGTCTGTTTACAGGTCTTGGGGAATACTACTACAAAGGTGAAAAAAATACTTTGAATGCCTCTGGCTTCAGAGAGAGCTACACAAAGTCTGATAAATCTGAACATGTGGAGTTACCAGACCTCTGTAGCTGCTCCTCATTTGTGCTTGGGGCGAACAGCCTCAACAACACACCCAAATCTCTGACCAAACTTTCAGCTGTGAAGTTGCACTATTTATGATGTGGACATCAGGTTTTGATGAGAAAGAATGAAAAAGGCATCTCTGATTCTGCTGCATCGATTTTTTTAAAAAACAAACAAAACAAAACGGTCTACTTTCCATCTCAAAAACATTCCACATGTTGATAAGCTGCTGTTCTGCATTCACACTGCAAGATTCAGATGAACAAATTCATGTTTTCTCCTAATTCAAAAACAGTTGTAAGATTTCGGGACTCTTTGTGTAGAATCAGAACTGTGCTGCAGTATATATGTGCATGCTCAATTATGGGAACATGTGTGTATACAATAGAAGCAGTTATTAACATTCAGCCCTGAGTTATTATGTACTTTATGAAGAGAAGAGGACCTAAAATTGATCCTTGTGGAACTCCTTTGCTAATCTTTATATGTTTTGATTGCACACCGTCAGCCAGAATAATCTGTTATTTGTTATTTAAGTAAAAGTACCAAATCTTTTTAGAAGCTTCCCTCCTGTGTCTTTTCAGCTTTACACCCCTTTCTGCTTTCCATCTGTCTCTCTGCAGAAAGAAAATGGAAAGTAAGGGTAGCAGTCTGCTGCCCTGCGAGGGAGACAGGAATTATACAGATGGCACCTCTTAATATAGTTGAGTGTCACATAGGAGTTAGATGACAAAGCCTTAGTTTTGCTGTAGCGTACGTTCTTCATACAATCTTCTCAGTGGTGTACGAATTCACAGTCATAAAATTTCAGCTTCTATCCAACTCAATATCCCCCTTCTTCCTCTGTCCTCTCAATCATCTTCTCACTTTCCATCCTTCGCTCTTCACTCGCCTCTCCCATTTGCTCCGTTGTGTCAGCGGGCCTCCATGGACGTGAGCGTTCTGAGTTTAGGAAAGTGATATTGGTGTGGTCGGCTCATCTCAGTGCTGGTTCACAGGCCTTCACCGTGACTTTCTGACACATCAAAGAGCCGGCGCTTTCCAGGGCTGAAAGCTTCAGGATGTAACCTGAGATTTATTGGACACTCACATTAGATTCGCTGTCTTGCCTCCTGACCTCTCCCTCAGCAGGAGTGTGTGTGTGTTTATCTTTTATTCATGCATCATATCATTGTTTTCTCCCAAAATCCTTTGTTTGAATTGGGAAAAATTTGTGTTTGACGCGCTGGCTCGGTGGCATCATTCTCATCACGCGAGGAGCATGACATTGACAACGTCAGGCAGAAATATCACTGTGAGATGTTTTGTCTTCTTCCCATAACCCCTGCCCTTTTAACCCTTCACCTTTGCTCTCCTCTGACATCTCCAACCAGACGCCAACCAATATGCAAAGTATGGGAAAACGCGAGCCGAAGAGGATGCCCGGCGTTACCTGAAGGAGAAGGAGGAGTTGGAAAGGGAGAGGGATGGGATACGAAATGCTCTAGTGACCCTGAGACAGGAGAAGAGAGAGCTGAAGGAAGAGCTGAAGACGGCCTCTGGTGAGGAGGAAAATAATGTAACTCTGTTGCTCTTCGGTATCTAGAAACTGCAGTCTCAAAATAAACAGCATGGCTAGAACATACATCTAATGTGTGTCCGTTACTGTTGAAGGAGACACAAATAGGGCAAGTACGAGAAGACTTGCGTGTCAAGTGCACATTCTATATATGTGCCCTGTTTCTGACCCTGCACTTTGGTCTCCATTATTAGAGGGTCATGTGAGAAAAGAGTTTTCCCACAGGGACAAATAAAACATCTAATTGTTTTTCATTATTAAATCAAAAAACATGGATGTGAAAATTTCCTCTCAGTCTAATTAATTTCCTGTAGTTTCACATAAAATGCTGCCAGCTGTGGCGGGAGAAGTATTCAGACTTTTTTTTTTTATATAGCCAGACATGAAAATACAAACTCTACTTTTCTAATCCTTGTTTGCCTCATGCATCCTTGTGTTTCTGTTTAACAGAAAGGAGGAAGTCCTCCCTGAATAAACGTGTGTCTCAGCTGGAGGAAGCCTGTCGAGCTAAAGAGGCAGAGAGGGTGGACCTGGAGCTAAAGCTGACTCAGGTCCAAGAAAACCTCAAGAAGAGCCTGGCCGGTGGAGCGCTGGGTGCACCTGTTGAGAGGAAACCCCCCGCTAAGGTATATTTTGTGCTGAAATACATAACCGCCTGCATACTGTACATGCTTTTTATTTACTTCTTTACTTTTTTGTGTAGGCTTCCAGCAAAAAGACACAGAATATCTACAGTGACTCTTTACCGGTAAACTGTGCCTCAGAGATGCGAAGGAGACCTCCATCTGTTTATGCTTCTACAGGAACTGTCATGCAGAAGGCAAAGGTAACTCAAATTGTTTCCTCCACTGAGACTTCACGGTGTCACAAAATGATCAGTTCCTCTGCCAGTCAGATTAGGCTGTCAGGCGTCACAACAGCTTAACAGATTCACAGCTGCATGTGTCATCATCAAATGGGGTATCACAGTTGACACATTAATAAATAGACAGGGTGCGTGTGTCTTCTCCTGTTCCACGATACGATTCACACCATTTCTACCTAAATGATGCCACCAGGTCTGCAGCAGGTGATTTAGCAAATGAGTGCAATTTAATTGCAATATTTCTCTCGGAGATGACAGCTGCACAGATTGCTTGCGTTGTCATTATCATAGTGATTCTGTTGCATTTTATCGCCTTTATATGGTCGTTGGCTTAGTAAGAGAAGCCCATATGGTACACTACTGTGGATCACTGATGCATGAACCGTCAAAAATAATCATCTCAAGAATTCATTACATCAATTTTGAGAATGAGAAAACATTCATAAAAAGAATCAGCAAATGAGAGAGAGAACCAAAAAACATTTATAGATGTGATCAGTGTTATGATTGACAAATCTATTATTACTAACTTACTTTAGTGATTTTAGTGATAATAACAGTACGCTATACAGTCTTAACCTACATTTTTAAGCCTTTTATTTGCAATCCAGTCAAATTTTGTCTGAAAATTTTGTCTAAGAATCTCATTGAGGTATAGTTAAAGGAGAGTCTAACCTACTCTATTTCTGATAATATTTTTGTGAAGATATTATGTTTGAACCATATTAATCTCTAATAATAGAAACAACTTTATTTTCACACTGGCACTAAATTACCTTCATGTTTTCTATTTTAGGAATGGGAGTCAAAGAAAGGAACCTAAGAGTACTACCATGGAAGGGACTGGAGAAAGAATGAATGGATGTCGATGACATTCAGTCCTACAAAGGAGAACCTTCCATGTACACCCCAAAGCACAGACTCGTTGGATTACGGAGGAAATAGACTGTGATGAAAGAAATTGGCCACTAGGTGGAGGTACATATCATTGAATATTTACTCTTGTGTCTTTCCAAAAGGACTACTCCACATGTGAGGGATCCAACGAGTGCTCCCTGACTGTACCCAAGTATTTTTTATTGTCTTTGGTGATTCAAATGTGGCAGAAAGAAAAGAGAGAGCAGAGTTTGTGATAGAAGGACGCAAGAAAAGTGTACTGAAAAGCACAGTGAGGGCACAGACTGCAGCATAGTAATGGAAAAGCAATACGGTTTGTGTTCCTGTCCTGCTTCGCATTGGGGGAAATGTTCCATTGTTAAGGTGCCATGTGAGAAATGTGATATGTTTAGAAAATAAGAGGATGGAGGCAGTTTAAACCACAATGTGCCTTTTATACAATATAATGTTTTGTTTTTTCTGCCTGTACAGAGTGAGCCATGACTACTGTTTTGTATGATTTATACTTTTATACTGTTCAAGGATTCATTTCTCATCACCATCTTAAGATTTGCCTGTCGGGGTTATTCAGCTGTGTACCACGGAGGGCTGAGTGTGTCATCCTTTTTTGACTGTACCTAAAAGCCTCTCCTCTCAAGTTGAAGCTGTGCTATACAACAGCTAAACCACCCGCTGAATCATTTGTTTGGAACAAAATCCTACATCCACTTGACCCTGTTTGGCACGCATGGAAAAGCAGTCAAACACTCCTGCTAGAGATAACCGAGTGTCTAACAAAGTGGTGCTATCCAGTGATACAAACCTTAGAAATCTCTGTCTGTGTGGGAAGACCTCCACTATCTGTCATTTAACAACTTTTCTGCTGAACCTGTGGTTGACTTTTGCACTTTATGTTCTCAAACCTGGATAAGGGAATAATAAATGTGTGTCTTACTTTCAAACATCTGATCTTCCATCATGTGTTGCAACATTGAAATGCACCATGCAACACATCTCATTCACTGATTTAGTCTTTTAATTTCACATGGTATGCTTTGAGATAAATATGATTTCATACAAACAATATATGAAAGCCAAAACAAGAGGAAAAAAAACACATCTACATCAGTTAATGAAGGCAATTCAGTGCAGCACAGTATAGTGTGCTGCAGTTCAGGCAGCCTGTTGTTTGTAGCAAGTTGACTCATCCTCATTATTTTCTGTGGAGTTATTGGTAAATGGATAGACACAGGCTTTGCTCTGTAGCTTTGCATGTTAATATTCTGGCAGCAATCCATTTATATATGATCAATAATAGCTATGAATACAGAGTGAGATACAAAGACTGCTTTTTGTCACTTTGTAGCACCATCTGTGGGACTAAAAAGATTTTATTTATGTGATACAAAATGCTTATGATCACTTTAGTTCCAGGCAGTGGCAACTGGTATTGGGTCTCAAATGAGGAGGTAGAGCAGCTTCAGGATGGTGAAATTAACATTGCAGCAGCTCGGAAGCAGCTCTCAGAGGAACAGGTAGTAAAGCCAGTACAAGATATTGACAAAAAGGAACGCCGTGGGGAAAACGGTGCGAGCGTGGCGATCAATGTTGTGTGGGTTTTCCACGGTGAGTGCGGATGCGGCCCTGCGTGACGCGTTCTTCACTGACGACATCCCGCAGCCCTGCCCCGACCTCTTCTCCCTCGATGCAGCATTGCTCCTCGTGTCACTGTTGGCTGACTGCTCCGTGGGGTCCTCCGCAGTGGAGCCAATCTCCACGGACTGGTTTGGGTGGGTGGAGGTGACAATGGGGATGGAGCCATTTCCATTGGACTCATTGAACTCTCTCTGAAGTTCCTGTCAGATAGATGGAGACATCACATTTTTTTTCCATCATCGAAACATGTTTTAAAATGTTCGCCTCGTATTCAAATGTGAACATTTCCCTCACCCTGTGTACGTCCTCTAATGTTTGGTGCTGCATGGTGTAGAAGTGAGCACAGGCGTACTCCAGCAGTGCGCCAAAGATGAAGGTGAAGCAGATTCCAAGGTAAACATCTATGGCCTTGATGAAGCAGTTGGCATTGGGCAGGGAAGTACGGGCGCCCATCATCAGTGTGGTCATTGTCAGGACTGTTGTAACTCCTGGAAAAATATGTCACATTGTTGTTGCTTGCATCATGTTGGATAGTGGATTGCGGTTCTAATCCATGTACTGGTAATCAATTCAACATATGTTTTACACCTTCAACCATTATGAAAAATCAAAATTTCCAATACACAGACAAGGTAACCATTTTGTGCTGCAAAATACTTGAGAGCCATGAGATCAAATAGTGAATCAATATGATATGATTACGATTACGATACAATATGACATTTGATAAAATGAAGAATTTTTATGAAAGCAATTCAAATGGATGCACTCAACATCCAGTAGTTTAGCCTATGGTGAAATGCAGTGAGAGATCCAGTGCTGACCAATGCAGGTCCTGGCTGGGACTGAGGACTGGCTGATCCAGAAAGAGACCCAGGAGAGAACCACCAGCAGAATGGAGGGAACATACGTCTCCAAGATGAAGAACAACACGTTCCTACGCAGAGCAAAATGCAACACCAGCTTGGGGTATTGTCCTGCAAGGAGACACAGGAAGACTCATAAAAAGAGATGCTTTCTGAACATGACTCCATGTGTCAAGAGGAATTTCGGGAGTTGGAGTAACCTACCCGTCTCGTACACAGCCTCTGATACTGACGTGTAGTAGCTCTCTACGCTGTACTGAGCCAGTCGCAGTGTGTCAAGACCCTTCACTGAGTCATTTCCTCTGGTCCAGTAGAAGACCACATCCTGCAGATTGTAGCCCCCTGACAACACACACACACACACACACAAAGGTTTAATAATTAAAATCCAATGAATCTGAACTGCTACTGTGCGGACAGTCGGACACATTTTCTTTTCAGTTTGATACTCACACCACTGATGGTTAATGATGATGGTGATGAAAGTGGTGGTGGTAATGATGAGATGATAGCGGTTTTATGTCCATCTATACACGTGATGGAGGGTTGATGGAGTTCACATGTACTCACAGCTCTCCAGCTGCAGGGTGCACACCTGTCTGTCCATGGGATACTTGGTCAGGTCCATGTTGCAGGCAATCGTCGCTGTGATGCTGTTGTGTGTTCACAGTAAGATCATTAGAAACCTTCAAACACACTGGTACTCCTTTGATGTAGAACAGGGTAATTAATAATTAGTGAACACAAAGAACTTCTCCCTCGGGCACCAATCTAAAGAACAAAGGCTCATATCTCAAGTGTCAACATCAGTCATTGATGGATCTGATGCATTAATTATATAGAGGGAGCTGACTTGTTGGAATTCAATGACTCCTTGCATTAAAAGGAATTCTGCTAATAAATAACATACAGCAGTGCTGGAAATATAGCTCATGGCATCGGAGTGTCTTATTCCTGTATGTAATTGTAGCAAAATATGCCAATTCATAAGGAAACCAAGGAACATACAGGATTTTTGCTTGACAAATTTGAACAATATAAATGTCCTGTGCAGTGTAACTATTTCTACAGTTCTCAGTCAGCTTCATAAAATCCGATTCAGTCAAATAACGAATACCCTGAGTGCCCTGCACAATACTGCCCTTTCTGTCCTCAATAAAGCTGTCTAGTCATAATAAAGTTCTGTTTCAGTGTGACATGACAGATTAGACATCCAGACAAACTCTTACTTTAGCCGCAGGGGTCTGCAAGTCTTCGGTAACACAATCTGAACCCTTCGAAGGGCATGAGAAACACAGGAATGCAGTGGCATTCCCTGTAGGTATATGACTGAGTGATGATACATATGTGATTGTCTTTTCTTTTTTAGAAGAACCAAAAGCCCTTTCACGGTTGATTACCACAATAGTCATTACAAAACTATTTAGAAAGCAACTGGATGAGCATGCCTTTCTCTTTTTTCTTCCTTTTCTTCCACTTTTCATCTTCTTACATTTTTCAGGTCAGTTTCCTCATGCAAGCTCTGCACAATATGTGGCACGTGCAAGAGCACCAATCATCAGTAAATGTCAAATCAATACAACTAAACCTGCAAAAGAAAAAAAAAACAAAAACATACCGAATGGCATAGAGAACAGTTCCATTGCTGAAGATGCGTATGAGACGGTTCTCCACCGTGACGTCATGCAGGAAGGAACGCTTGGAGTCCGGGATGAAGGTGTCAGGGATCCAGAGCAGGGACACGAGGCGCCCGTCCACACTGACGCTTTCATTTCCCGGGAACACCAGCCTGGAATCACGCCACCGTTGACGGAGGAAGATGGTGGCGGTGTAGTCCTGAAAGGGTGATGTAAGAGAAAGCTTTCATTCAATCGTTCACTTCTTCGATCACACGCTCATTCAAACACCGACACAAAAACATAGTGGGAAAAGTGGTGTACCATATTGATTTCGGAGATGGCGTCAATGCTGGCGATGTCGAGACTCATTCCAATTTCGACGGGGCCCTCTATCACAGACAGAGAAACAGGAAGGCATGGGAGTGTTTTCAATTAAGGGATGCATAAGCACACAAATGGCTAATGTACAGCAGTCTCTTAGGTCCAAATGAATCATTATTAAGCTCATTCCTACCATTGAAATTAGGTCTGAGGTAGCGGTTATATCCTTTCATGAGCTTCTGAATTGTTGGCAGGAGCTGAGAGTCGTTCCAGTCTCCCCAGGGGTGGCTGGGATACATACAACCACTGATTACAATGAAGAGAGATGACAAAGAAAAGAGACAGGAGATGGGAAATGGACCATAAAAGCTGGTGCAGCACTATAGCCTAGGTGCGGCATTTTCAATCAATATGAATCTCAACATCAGCATGTGTCCGTAACGTGTGTTTTCGACCTCAGGTCAGCTCTCACCCGTGCGTGACGCTCAGGCAGAGGATCAGCAGCGTGTGCAGCTGGACAGACATCGTGGATCGGCGGGCAGGGGTCAGCAGCTGTGCTCAGGGAGACGTGACGAACCAAAACATGAACACACAGAAATCCACAAATCATTCACCTGCACCTCCTCCACATTTCATGGGGATGACACGGCTCCACCATCGGGTGGCAGCACCTAACCGAACGTGCTCACAAACCTCAGGGGAAATTTGCAGCACAGCAGTCATTCTCCCCCTTTGATGTTATAAAACTGTGCTTTTTTTCCCTGCCCTCAAACTTGCCAAATACAGCAGGAACGTGTATTGATCTCCGCCTCCGTGTTCCATGAATATATTAGTAGCTGCTATTACACACTTAAGAACACTGACAGAGATAAAGACAGAGTCTTGATAAGGCTGCATGTGTGCACCCACACATGTGTTTCTTGCATGCAGGTGTTGCTGCACAGTCTGTCACCGGCTGATTTATGTGGCTCCCGCCTCATGGTTTATTCACAGCGCCTCCCTCATAACTAACCCACTCTCTAACTCATCAAGCTCTCCCTGTTGTCTAGTTGTTGTTCGCCGTCACTTTTCCTCCCATCCCCTCGTGCAGACAAATTTCACTGTAATGTGGCTTCAGCTTCTCCTTCCCCCTTGCTTCCATTCAAAATTGGATCAAAATCCATCACAAATGGGTTTATGTTTCCAGCTATTCCCACAGCAATGTTTGCAAACATTACATTGACATGTTGCCAGGACCTCAGCCGAGCATTTGCATTAAATATTCAATGTATTATTTACACAGCGCTGCTGTTATAAATGATGCTATGACCACTGTTGATGAGGGTTAAAAAATGTTTTTAGGTGCTGCTCATTGTTTTTACACATGCCAGCTGATGATTAATTTATGTCACCGTATTTTCCGGCTTTCATTCATTTTCTTGTTTACCACCTTGTAGCTTAAAGGCTAAAATCTTCCTTCTTTAGTCCACACTCAGAATCCCAACACAAATTCTCCTTTTACATTTCTTCTTTTTATTCTGTAAAGGTTTCTCTCTATCTTCACATTTCACACGCACACAGTTCTCACTCTCCAATTAGTCTCATCATGCTTCTCTCTCTCCTACCTGTTTAAGTCTTCTTCCTTTTCCCACCACAGGTCACTCCTCTCCTCTTTCCACTCTCTCCTTTGTTTCCTCCCCCACTCCTCTGCCTCTCTGTCTCTCTCTCTGTCCCAGATGTTGTGAGTGGCCGAGATTGGTCTCCTTCCTCGGTTATTTATGATTATATCCCAGTGTTTCTTCCATCTGCCAATAAAACCACAGCTGCTTCTTGATTTGGTCCTGGTGTGTGGGCTACTGTTGGTTGTTTTACTGTTTGTGCATCTCCCTCTATCTCACTGCACAGCTGTATTCATCTCCCCACAGAGCCCTGCGTGCACCCCCCCCTTCCTCCTTCCCTCTCTCTCTTTTTCTATTTACGCTGCTCACCCTCTCATTTGCACTGCACCTCTCTCGCCTCTTTTCACTGCCCCCCGCCTCCACCTCCACAAACACACGCATACATTCACACACACACACACATTAACATCCAGTTTGATCCGCCATATCACTTCTTCTTTTCCCTCCTCCCACACATTTCTTATTCTTTTGGCCCCTTAATCTCTATCTCCCTCCCTCTCTTCCAATTTACCCTGACATCACACCTCCTCCTGGGCTTCCAAGCTCCGTCTCACTCCCTCACGCCCTCTTCCCCCTCACCTCGAACTCCGCTCCCTCGCATCAACGTCATCATCTGAATTAGTCCCCTCTCTGCTCTGTCTTCCAGCTCCGTCCTCACTCCCATAAAATACCCATGTGGCTACCGTGTAAGCTGAGAGGACAATATTCTTGACACCTTTCCTCTCGCAGAACCTTATAGAAAATTATATTCATGTTTTTTTCTCCCCTGTTGCAGCTTGCTATTCGTGTTGGCCCTTGAAAATGTGTTTAGGGTCTGGGAAGTGCTGCAGGGAATTATTGGAGCTAATACCCAGGAGCAGAATCCTGATATTGGCAGTGGTGATGGTGATGGTGCTGATGATGATGGTAGTAATGTCTTGATCTACACACAGTAGTCAATCACAGCCGCAGTAACCAAAGCACTTTTTGTGCTAAACGGTCAATCCTTCTGCTCTAGCACCGGTGACATTGTGATTAATCTCTATTAGCTATTGGCTCTATAGCAGAGCTTCAGGTCTAATTATATATAGCCTGACCCCTGACAGCCCACTGGTAGGGGTTCTGCTGCAGTATATGTGAGAAAGCCTTTAGGGTATATAGCCTAATAACGCCTTATGAGATTCCAGTGCAGGCTCACGACCTGCTGGAGCCCATCGCTTTCCCAGCCTGCGTTCCCCAGCACCTACTGCTGGTGTTAATTAGTTGCTAACAAGCTGATGAGTTACCGCCCGGGGTTATTTAGTGCATCAATAACTCGCCGTAGTCATAACGCTCTCTTATTCTTAATTTAATGCTCTGATGGCTTAAATAAACAGTCTTTTTGAACTGTTAACAATAATGGGGGAGAGCGCTGTGGAGTGAACATAAGATAATCCGATTTGCACTCACCCAGAGAATCATATGAACAGGCCCTGGCAGTGAAGGAGACAAATGGAGACGTCTGCGAGGCACCTGAGGGGGAGGATGTAAATGTTTGATCTGAGAGTTAGGGGGCTAATGAATAATTATAGTCAGCGGAGCGGTGTGTCAGAGTGGCAGACAAGTCGGTGTTAGTCAGCATCCACCTGGCTGCCTCTGCCTGCATGCATGATAATGTCTCTTTCACATCTGCCTGTGATTGAGTAGCTGATGTTTTCCTTTATTTGTCTCTCGCCACTTGAATTCCCACAAAATCCCAGTTTATCCATACCTGCCCACCAGTCTTTTTCTCTTTATTGCTTCTTCTTAGCTTCTTCTCTTAACTTCTCAAATTTCCCATCCACTGCTCTCCGTTTGTCTCACAGCTTCTGTCTCATGTCCCTTCAAGGCTGCTTTTCTTGGTCACTTCAACTTTAATGTCTAAAAATCACAGATGCTTCGTATGCTAGAAGTTTGTTTGTGGCTCCAGCTGAGTCCAAATGTCCAGGCTTTAGAAATGTGCCAAAAGCTGATGAGGCCTGAGCCTGGCTGAGACTCAACTGGCACCAGTTGGGTCCTCAAAGCCGAACAAATAGCCTTCTGGACCAGGAGCCTGGCTGCACCAGCTGCTCATGAAGTTGAACTTCGCTTAATTCTAAGTGTTTTCTAAGCAGGGATTTGTACACCACATAATTACTACATAGAGAGTAGTTTTTACTAATTATAAGTAATCAAGTGCTGCAGGGATGATGTATTTTTGTTGGCTAACCTGGAAGTAAGCATCGCCCTGGTTCCCCTGACGAGAAGCCAATGGGATTTCGGATAACTGTAGAAAATAAACTCTGTGGCAAACAAAGGTTTATGGTGCTTACATGCTTTGTTCAACAAGATTATCTTCACAAATGAACACCCCTTTCATGGTTTTTGAACCGTAAATGCAACCGTCAAGGGTAAAAAGCTAACGTTAGCATTCTTTACTTCTCATTTAGTCATTTGTTGTCAACCGCCTTTTTGAAGACACGTAAAAGCTTGTGCTGGCCACAAAGCTTATTCAAGGCATGTAACGCTGTCCACAGACAGATTCAAAAACCCAAACCATGAAATGCAAAACGTTTTTCCAAAGATGCCTGACTGACCAAATATGCCCATCTGTTTTTGCGCAGATTAAATAAACAAGATAAGAAGTAAAATGTGCCGGTCGGCTGATACAGCATAGCTGCTCACCCCTGTTGCAGCCTTTTAATCTAATAATTGGCAGCTGGCTGGAGTTTTATACATAATGGATATATGAGATTGGTATTGCTCTCTTCATCTAAAGCTCTGACAAGAGGCAAAGAGCTATTGCCTATCTCCCAAATGTGCATTTGCTCTACTTCTAATAGCCTATATTGTTTGGCCCTTCGAATTGTTGCTAATGTGTTTCCAGCAGCAATTTGCCTATAAATGAAGTCTTCACCAGCTAAGGCATTCCTTAAGTTTTAATGGTGCAACCTGATTTAATAGATTGCTAGTTAGTAAAACAGTGGAACTTAATGGTTTTATGGATGACTGGTACAATACCAAGCCACACCATCAGAATTCTCATTCGTCTTGGATGCACATTTCAGCATCTAGCGCTGGCATTTATTTCGCACGAGTGTGCCTGAGTATCTGTTTAATGCTACACTGCTGAGCGGGAGACTGCTCGTTCATTTTTCATCTTAAATGCAATCGTTTTTTATTGGGTAAGAGCATCCAGCTGCCACATACACACTACCAGTGGCCTTCCTTTAGCTGTGTGTCACTCATTTCCCCCTCTTCTGCTCCTCCCATACCTAATCTCCTCTCCTTTATAGCTGTCAGCTTCTCACCTCCTCTCCAATCCATCCATCCAAGGATTCCATAAAACATGCATGCACACATCCTCCCCTATCATCTTCTGTCCAACCAAGAACACTTAATGCTGCACTTTGGTAGCTTTCCCATCAATCCCCTGTTGCATAGCCTAATCATCTTTCTCTTCATCTCTCAGTTTCTTCCTCTGTCTGCGTCTCTCTCTCTGTTTCTCTTTCGGTATGAATAAGCATTTCGGCAACACCATGTTTCAGGTAATGTTCATCTCCTCTCCCCAAAATGGAAACGTCACTGCCTGCACATTGGCCCTAGTGATTTGCTGTCATGTGACAAATGGAAATGTCAGAGAGCTGCCCATGAGAGGGACAGAGATAAATCTCTCCTAAATGACTGTGACGGCTGCCATGTCCAGGAGGAACACGTATGAATTAATGTGGCGTGGATTCCGAGCCCTGCGCGCTACCCTCCGCTCTGAGCCAGCTGTCATGTCTCCCCATGGCTGTTGTGTCGGCTTGATGTGGATAAAGTGTTTTCAGGTGACTTTCCTCAGATACAATGGACATGAAATTGCAATTTAACATTCTCCTCAGCTCTTTATTTTCAGAAGGCCTCCTCACTCAGGCCCTGTTGACTTTCGCCCAAGGCTTTATCTGCGGCAGAGCCTAAGGCAGTTCCTTTGTGACTCTTTCTCATTCTCATTGTTTACCCAAGCCATTGCACTTGTGGATCCCAAAGTATTAACTGGCTTCATTCCTATCTCCACTCCTTCTCATGGTAGAGTTTGCTGAGGGAGAGAAGTTCCTGTCAGGCCCAGAAATCTCATAAAGACAGTCTGATTATCATTCCTCTTGCTGTCAAAGTTTTGGTGAAGTGTTTTAATCCCCTCCCAGAATATAATCACATGTGTGACATTAGCTGCCTGGTCCCTCAAGAGCACAATATTCACAAAAGTATAATTATTTTGAAGACAATGTTCATAGAGCATGGTACAGCATTCTGTTTGGGACTGGGAGCAGAACCTGCAGGACTACTTACCACAACAGCGTTCATTGCTTTGGCAAAATATCTTATTAAAAGTACAGACCTCTGAGGATTAAACAACAACACGACAGAATTAATGGCTGGAGGGACCCTCTGCTTCAAGATAAACTTTATGCTAATATATAAATGTTCAAACTAGCTCTTATGTAAGCATTAGTCTGCAATTTTGCACATCAACAAATATTTTCTTCCTCTTTTTTTTTTTACTTTCTAAACAGAATTCCTCCAACTTCATTCATTCTCTAAAAAATGCATGAATAGAGACTACACTCACCACTAATAGAGACTACACTCACCAACTAAAGTTGCAATATCCTGATGAATATTGCAAGTTTAGGTGTGTTCCCAAAAAGAAAATATGTCAGAGCTGATTAACGTTCTGCACGGACTACTGGAAGGCCACCTGATGTTTTGTCTCTTTTGCCTTGTGAACAATATGAATAATGTCCTGTGTTACTTATAGTGCAGTTGTTAAAGACAACTTTTTTTTTAGCATCGGGAGCCACAATATAATTCTGGAGTGATTAGAAGAGCAGCTGGTTCATCGCTCTCCCTTCAGGACTTTGAGATTTGGACCTCAGCCCATCCCAGAGGGGGTGAAGAAATAGAATAATCCAGTGAGAAATAAGCTTCTTACTCCCCCGATGTTAACTTCTTCTTATTTTCTGTCTTTAGCAGGCTGCCACTTAAAATGGCTGGGAGGTTCAAACCCTTGTATCCCCCAAATTGGAAAACATCACGGCTGGTGCTAACTAAAGTTTTGAGGGGGTTTGTTGCCAATGCTGTGAGATAATTATCTGCAGAAAAGGCAAACTGACATTGTGACTCGCAATAAAGTCAGCCATCCACCTGAGTAAAAGTCCTTGAGTCTTTGATCTGAAACATAGCTGGTAGGGTTGAGAAAATTTGCATGATTTTAACAGACTGTTAATCTTAGTCTCCACATAATAACACCCAATTACCCATCTGCCTCCCAATCCTGTCTTTATCAAACTAGCATTGATCCCTTTATCCTCAGGGATAAACTCGCAAATTCTGTAATAGGCAAATTTTGTGTTGATACAACAATAATAAGGATTTTATGTCGTATTACACTCATTCAGACTGGATTTATTTTGGCCAAGTGCATGCTCAGGGGGAGAAAAACAGCATGAGCCACGTCCTCCTGCCTGCTCTGCCCTCGGGTCCACTCAGGCTGTTATTAGAGCTGTCAGAAACAGACAAGACGGACAGCAGAACATTTACTCAAGTACTGCACTTAAGTACAGTTTTGAGGCACTTGAACGCTACTTGAATATTTCCATTTTCAGCTATTCTATACTTCTATTCCACAGCAATTCAGAAGCAATTACTGCAGCCTACCATTGCTCCTCTACAGATTCAGATTAAGAATACAAACTCAACAAATAAATTACAATATCATAAAATGAATAAGGCTTTACTGATCCCAGGAGGAAATGTATAAGTTACCCAGCAATACACTATGTAAAATAGTAAGATAGATAGATAGATATTTCACAGGTATGCAGAATAGTAAAATAGTACCTCCTACTAGGAAGGACTCATCCTATCATATCAGATATTCAATTTTTATCCACCATGAGCCTAGCTATGGGACTTCAATATTCCCCTAAGCCATTACAGTGGCCAACCTCTTGGGAATCACTTCACTTCAGCTCCAATTAGAGTTTGCAATCTTTCATTCAATCAATCAATCAATCAATCAATCAGTCAGTCAATCTCGTCTGTCATAGGATAACTGCATGAGCAATGGAGTGGAACATAATGAAAATGTGGACGCAGGGTTTATCGTTGGCAGGGAAATGCTTTTAGATGCACATGTAAATATTAAACCACAAGGCACCATGGGACTAGTTATGTGCAGGTGGTTGCATTGTGGAGAAAAGGGTAGAAGCTGAGAAGGAATGAGGATAAACTTTAAGGAATGGGGCACCAAGGTAGAGGAGAGTGGTGCTTCAGGAAAAAAATCCTCATCCTTATTATTCAAGCTGGGGATTCTTGGTCATTACCAATAACTTGTTTTTCCTGGCTCTATTTTTCTCGAATTTATCATTGTTAACAAGCTTCTTTTCTTTGCTTTTCCAACGCTGCTTTGCAATAATGAGACAACTCTCTTTGAAGGTGTGCGGAAAAGTTTGACAACTGACATTTTGGGAAATACGCTTAATCACATTCTTCGGGGAATAGGGAAACAGCTTGCCTGGCTCTGTCCAAAGACAATGCATTTCACCACCAGCACTCGTTAACGCTCTCTAATTAACGCTTTGTATCTGCTTTAATGTGTGTAAATTCTGAGTGTAAAAACAACACTTATTTACAGGGGTACATCCCTAGAAAATAACAGTGTGACGTTTTTACTTGAGATATAGCATGTTGATTTGTACGCTTTAGAGGACTGTTAACGTTGTCGTCTTTGGACGGAGCAGGCTAGCTGGACTCAAACTCGCAACGTTCCATGGGTGGTAGGCACGCCAACAAGGAGGCTTAAACCCATGGCCACGGATTTCTATTGCGACTGCATCCTGCATATGTGTAGGCCTATTTCTTGAAATGTTGAATACTTTAAAGGCAATCAGAAACAACATTATAGGTGCTCCCCAGCTGCATGCTTGCTTCAAACCTCTTTTCAACCTCCCTTTCTCACTCCATCTCTCACTGTCTCAGGCGTCTCCTTCTTTCCATCATCCTCCTTTCGCCACTCAAGTGAAATGTTTTGTCCCCTGCTCTGAGAGCTCCCGTCTGTTTTTATCGAGTAACTGATGTGTGAATCCATCAGCCGGCTTGTGGATCCCATGGGATCTCATGATGGTCCAGGTCATCTAATCGGCCATAACCCTGGCAACAACCAGTGGAAAAGGACAAGTCAAGGGTTTAAGAATGTGTAAGTGCTTCCAGTTTGTGCTACAGAGCTGTGATGTGTGGATGGGTGTTGATTTTTGATTATTATATACCATATGGTTTTTTTTTAGATCAATTGGGTTAATTACATTTTGACATTTTTTTCCTCCATGAATTCCTTTTTCCTTGGACCTGGATCTCTGTATTCACAATATTAGCTATCACACTGGCCTGAATATGTCATTTCTTGGCTTTATTCTGTTTATAATGGCAGTTACCTTTATCAAATCAGTCTACTGACCCTTAGTCTCTCCTTCTTGATACCCCTACTCCCTGAAGCATGTCCTGTCCCTTTTGCCTTCCCACTTGAAATTCAGATGAGTGGAGTGTCAGGAGTGATTATCATCTTAACCTAGGTGGCATCTCATTTAATTTCAAAGGAGGGAAGAGAGGTGAACAGGGAATATGTTCCCCTGTCACCTTCATCCTGCCAGTTCTGATGGGCTGATACTGAGAAAAAGAATAGGTAATGCTTATATGCTTTGACTTTGTGTTGTGTATGCACAAAGTCCTCTTGTGATTTCATTGTCTTTTTTGGAATTCTTCGAAATCCACAGTTTTGTTCATTGATCCTATTTCAACCATATGCTTTATGAATTGTAAACAGAATTGTTTTAATTTTTGCCTTGGGGGAAATGTTACTTTATTTGATAAATTTATTCATAAATGATTGATGATTTATTTAATTTGCTTTCTTGCCCAGGGCCAGATGAGAAGACCAATACCTCTCTTATGTCTGAATGGTAAAAATGAACCTATTGCTTGCAGGCAGTTGGCTTAAAGGATTGTAAACAGGGAAACAGCTAGCCGGGCTGTGGCCATACAGTAGATAACAAAATCCATTTAGCAGCAAATCTTAAGCTCATATTAACACATTATATCTCCTGTAACCCAAGCTGTTCACAGGAGGTCAGCAAAGCTATCGGTTTACTGGCTGTAGCACCACATTTTTACCACAGGCTGCAGCCATGTGAGTGGTATCAATATTCTCAGGTGATACTGGATGGATATTTTTAGCTGCAGATAAAGCCAGACTAGCGCTTTCCCTCTGATTCCATTCTTTATGCTAAGCTACTTGGATGCTGGCTGTAGCTTTATATTTATCAGATAGATACGAGTGCCATCAATCTCATGTGACTATTGACAAGAAAATGAATAGGTACACTTCCCATAATGTTAACTGTTGAATGCAAACATGGTTGATTACACACTCTTCTCAGTCTGTAGGATACTGCAGGTACTGCGGCATGTGAAAATCAAATTATTTTCTTTTTTTCAAACAGCGAAAATAGAAAATGTCTTTGACAGCACCTGTGTCATGTTATTGGCTTAAAATGCAATGTAAGGGATGAAAGAGGACTGGAATCAACTCAAAGCTTGGAGCATGTGTGTGTGTGTGTGTGTGTGTGTGTGTGTGTGTGTGTGTGTGTTTATTTGTGTGTGTGTTTGTGTGTGTATGGGGGGACAGTGTCTAAACAGATTTAGTGTATTGATGTGAGCTGTCAAAGGAAGGGTTTTTTTCTGCAGGACCCAAATTATGTGCATGGTCCAGTAGAGACTTTTCCGCACACATACACACACACGCACACGCACACACACACACACACACACACACACACACACACACACACACACACATGACACATACATTCACAGACCTACTGGTCCTCCTTTTGCCATGGGGATAAAGACACACCAATTAGCATGCACCAGTTGATTTGCTCAGGAACTGGAGTAACGCCCAAAGGGAGGATGAAGGTTCAGAGGGCCGCGGCTGTGCGTCTGGCCTGGGCAAATGTTACAATTGCACTGCAGTAAGAATAATTAGGCACATGTTTTTTTTTTTGTTTTTTTTTTGAGGGATGTGTAATGACTTTTGAGGGAAGCTAGAGCTAAAGAGCCAATTACTGGGTAATGGGCATTAAACCTAACATTGTTGCCCTCACGGCTCTCTACCTCTTTGAGGACACAATCCCTTCTCCATGGTGATGAATGGAAGGAGATGTAAAGACATGAACAAATTAATTTCCCCTCGCTGGTTCTCCCACATCAATATGTAAATTCCTATGGGTGGTGCATTATCCCTGCTACGTGAACAAAATGCTAGCTTTTCAGGAATTAACCCAGACAGCCTTATGTTCTATTCATGTGTTTGGTTTGATAGGGTTTTTTGAAAAAAATCTGTGTTGTTGTTCAGCAAATACAAGCCTGCTTGCATTTTCATTTTCTCATTACAATGTTTTTCATAACATAACATAACACAATTTTCACTCTGCAAATTAAAAACATGAACAACACTGTTTTTTTTAAACAGTCTCATACAGGGCATTGTCATACTCTACATAGGAAAGTACTTCGAAACATTAAATGGGGAAGAAAAAACATAAAATATACTGCATGAATTTTTTTTATTGACAGTTTTTTATTCAATAATTTTATACTTCCAGTCCAATATGATAGGTAAGACAATTTTGTATACTTTTTTCTTAGATTTGACTATTTCCAAATAAATAAATAAATAGCTGAATAAATAGGCGAATGTGTGCAGACACGTTCTATGCTGCATCTTTTTTGACTGGTGCAGGGATTTGTGATTGACTTGCTAAACACTCTTTTTGGATGTCAGTGTGCTCTTTGAACAGCATATTGACTGGCAGTCCACTTAAGTGTACACTTGAATAAATTCATTTATTCCTTCTCTGGGAACTCGAGTGCTCCCTGGTGTTTTCTAAGCATGGTCACACTTCAGTGGCTATTTTTTTTGGGGGGGGGGGGGGGGGGGACAAACAACCCCCCCCCCCCCCCCCGCACTCCTCATCCTTTTTTTTGTGAAGGAAGAAAGTTTGTACCGTCAGCTTTAATGGCCTCGCATGAAAAAAGCGCCCCAGACATAACAAACAACAAAGCAGTAATGATTGTTGATTTAGAAAGCTTTATCAGCGGCACGGAGACAAACGGGAATTTAGCGCACCGTTAAACGTTGGGAAAGATGAAATGATCACTCTGTCGTCATTAAAAAGTAAAGACGCGGTAACTTCTTGTCTGTCGGCGAAGCCTCAGACAGGTGGGAATCCTTTCAGACCGCCTTGGGAACCCGGCCTTATCCTTTTCTCGTTGTTGTTTTGTCTGTCTCGGTGTGTAGGACGGGTGTCTGTGGCCTTCAGACAGTGGCTCTCGACAAGGTGCCTCGGAGGTAAGACCGCCACCACACTGACCCCTATTAAACCCACAGCCAGGCCTCGTTCACTGTGAGGAGGCAGAGCGAGCAGCACTATGACTACGCTTCATATTTACAACCATGAACTGGTGCTATTTAGATCCATTTTAGATATTTAACATATATGTGGTGTTGATGCCAGCCTTAGTAGCTATGGAGTAATCCCCCGGGGACCCCATCATCTTCTTGTTGCCGTCCTTAAGCCACTCCACTCACCTTTGTGGACTTCAGACGTCCGTGAAACCAGACAACCTTCCGTCAGCCGAGGCCGTACTTTGGCTAAATCAGCAGACGTTTTCTGCAAAGTTGAATATATCCTTGTAAATCTTTGTTACCCTGGGCTGTTGCTGCCTTCTTGCAATCCCAATTATATTTATAGCCGCCTAACAGCGAAGTTCTCCGTCTGACCGTTGACAACAAAAGCAGGAAAAAGGCTCAGCCATGCTAATCGGAGCCTCTCAGCTCAACCGATCACACGATTCCAGCTGAAAGCTTTGTTCTGAAAAATGCTGCGTGGAACTTTTTTTCAGGATTAATAAATCACTGTCAGATGATCATGAAGCCTTTGGATAATTAGCATAAACAAATGATGGTATAGCGCAGTCTCTGTTTTATGCTAATGGTGTTGTTGCTGTGAGTCGCGTCTCTCGCAGCCCTCCCGACGTTACCGTTAGCTCGTGGAGTCTCCTTCACGCGCGCGCCTGTTCGGTGGCTTCCTTGGAAAGGTTAAAACACGTAGGATTTATTTTTTTTGTCGCCTTTTTGCAAGAAATCCTGAGGGCCATTTGTGCCGAAAGCGGAGCTCCCGCTTCCTGCTTCGTGCCATAAAACAAACTGCCTCGGTGCCATAAAGCAATCGGGCAGAATTCCTAGTGTTTCTGTGGCTTTGTTTCTGTGTGAAGGGGGGTTGTAATTAATTATACAGTATGTGGAGATGACTTACAGATGATAACTTGCTACAAGCTACAGCACATTTAACAGTGTTTGACATTCAGAGGCAGTGTAGAGAGAAAGTATAGGCTATAAAGATGGCAACTAAAATGAATTAAAGAGAGAGAAAGAAGACCTGAACCCACTCATTGGTCTCTTTTTGTCTCGTCTACTTGCTTTACTTGCCGCGTTACAAAAGAAATGTGTCTCTTCTCGGCTCCTCTTTGTCTCTCAGTCGGCTTATTTTCCCCGCGTTTGCCCTCGGATAATTCTTCTGCGGCTACAGGAATAACTGTCGTCACGGCACAGAGATCCTGACATTTGCATTTCGGTCGCTTGTAAATATTTGATCATTCAAGAATCGAGGCTTGTAAGTCGCGCCGGGCACGGGCTGGCACCGCACTCCAAACAAAAATCAAATCTGGCATGTTCTCAAAGACCCGCGGAAAAAAACAGAACCGCAAACAAATGCCAGTATACTCACTGTGACTGGTGATCTGTTTGCTTAATGGTATCCGTGCCAGATGGAGGAGCTTTACGCGGCGCGGTGGGAGGAGGCACACTGGGGAGGAAAAAAAAAACAAAAGAAAAAAGACTAGAAACGCCGAGTTCAAAGAAAAACACTGGAAAACACGAGCGGTCACGTGATCGTATTGATAACTCGCACAGACAATGGCCACGTCTGAGAAGTTTAGCCAAGTTTAGCCAAATGCAGCACTTTCTTTTTTATCGGCCGAAGGGCGAGCTCGCGCCGGAAAACAAACGCGCCAATTTGCTTTTTTGTTTACCCCACCGGCCTGACGTCGTGCGCGTAAACAAAACGTAAGGGAGGAGAAGACGGAAGAAACGGACATGATAGAGAGAGAGAGAGAAAAGGGTAGTGGGCAGGTGAAGGTGCAGAGGGATGAAAGGAGGTAAAAACAGTGTCAACGTCGGAGCACCCGGAGAGACGGCGGGGTAAAAAAAAGGAAAAGGCCACGGAGAGACAAACACAGAGGGAGACGCAGCCAATGAGTGTGGGTGGCTGATAGATGCAGGGAAGGGGGCTGTGTGTGCGTGCGTGCCTTGGTGTGTGTGTGTGTGTGTGTGTGTGTGTGTGTGTGGCACGGGGGGTGGTGGTGGGGGGGGTGGATGGTTTTTGGTGCGTCATTAATCAGCAACACCTCCCCTGACACTGTCTAGACAGCCGTCTGAGAGCTGCCCTGCTCTGCTGCGCTCTGCTCCCTCTATCAGCTACACACCTTTCTCTCTCTCTCTCTCCCCCTCCCTCCCTCCCTCTGTCTGTCTATCTGTCTGGCTCTATACTTTTTTTTTTCCTTTTTTTTTCTCTCCTCTCTCCCTCTTCAGTTTCCCTCCGTCTTTATCGCTCCAGCTCTCCTTTCCTCTCTTTATCTCAACGGCTCTTTTCTTCCTCTCTCCTCTCTCTGCGCTCTCTCTCTCTCTCTCCTTATCTCGCCAGCCTTTCTTTTTAATCCTTTCTGTTCCACTCTTTCTCTCTCTCTCTGTCTCTCCATTTCAATTGCCCTGATCCTCTGTCCCCCCCTCCCACCCCCCCAGTCTGCTGTTCTCTCCATCCAGACTGCCTTGTCAGTGGGGGTTGACTATTAGAGCCACAGTCACTAATTGAAATGGGTTCCCTCTGATAATGACTCGCCACAGTCGAAATGTGTTGAATTGGACAGAAATGTGAGAAATGAAGAAATGGATCACGCAGTCACAGTCTGAAGAGCTAATTGAGGTGAAGATCTCTGACAAAAAGCCGGCGGGCCGGAGCCATGTGTTGAATGCTTGCAGGAGACGCCGTGGATCTTTTCTCCGCTCCGCTATAATTACACTGTTACGTCTTTAATAACTAATTGTGGCATGCCGATGGGGCGCCAGTGCCGCAACAAGACCGTTCGGCCCAGTTGAGAGTCCATCTCTCTCTCCGGCTGTTTTTTTTTTTTTTTTGTCGCGTGTCCATGTTTTTAAGAGTCCGCTCGGAGCGTTTGACACTGCGGCGACTGCAAAGTGGGTTTTTTTTTTTGCCCATGGAGCGCCGCGTGACCCGCGGGCCCATCTGTGGCCGTGTTTCGGACACCCCGGGGGAGGCGCAAGATAATTTTGAGGAGTCATGTTTAATAAGATGAGGAGGAAGCAAAACATGGCCGCTGCACAATCAAAATTATGGGTCTTAATATTATCTTTTTTTCCCTATAAAACTCTGGATAATTTGACGTCTTCAGCTCCTCTTTTCAGAGAGGAAAATATCACGCTCACAGCTTGTAGGCTTATTCACCATAGTGAAAAGACAATATTATATACTGCAGTATATATTAATTATATATGTCACCAAATTATAGAAATGTCAACCATAAGAAAAGGCAGGTAACTGCTGACCATGCAAGAGACATGTCGGTTCAGTCTGTTCATTGACCTGTCGATCAGTGATGACATCATGATGTGACTCTTCGCTTAAATGAATAATTTGAACATCACTTTGTTTT
>JBCAUF010000790.1:23860753-23871866 GCA_038406115.1 Haemulon aurolineatum | reverse complement strand
AGAGAGAGAGAGAGAGAGAGAGAGAGAGTGCCTGAGAGCTTGGTCAGCCTTCCTCTCTTGTCATCAATATTAATGTTCTCGAGGGAAAAGACTAGGGGAAACCAACCCCTGATAGGAAACAGCTGTGCTGTTAAGCTCATCTGAGACTGATTATGATAAAATATTTAGGCATTCGTTGTGTGTTGTATGACACAGTGTATTTGCTGAGTAAGCCAGGGTCGTGCTGCATGAGATGGTGGAGAGACGATTGTGTCCGTCTCCAAAACTAGTGTCAGTGGTCTATAAGAGAGTTTACATGCACTGTAACTGCTTCTTTACCCCCATGATATTCACTACATGCTAAGAATGTGTCAAAGTTATGAGTATGTAGAAATTGCACTGAGTCATGTAATGACTTGTTTATTTTTATAGTGTAGGGACACCATTTCACTTACTTACTTTGTATGTAATGCTTATTTTTAGAGGGACAAATATGACATGGGACAGTGCCACATACCACGGCATTTATAGCCTGAACTAGTTTGCAATTCACATCCTTAGATGGGCCTTAATACATAATGCACAAAACTCAACAAAAAAATACACACCTAACAGCGCAAAATGGCATAAGATACAAATAATAATCCAAGAAATGCTAAGTATAACAGTCTGTGGGAATTCATATGTATTGTACCTCTGCCTCTATAACGGTCACTGCATGCTGAAATTGTGTCAAAGTTATGAGTATTTATAGACATTCTTGTACTCAGTCAAATCTATTTATATATTCATTAATATTTATCTTTATAGGGACAAGTATATATCACAGGCCAATGCCACACACCACAGCATTTATAGCCCACGGTAGTCCCAGTGCCCATCCTTACAAGGGCCTTTACACAAATACACAAAAGTGGACAAAATAGCAGAAAGCACAAACAATTATATAATAAAATTACCATAAAAGTCGATAACAAACACCACAAAATAATTTGTGACTACATCACAAATCCCACACAATTACAGCCGTTTCAATTATTCGTTTAAGTACTTAAATTAGAAATAACACTACTTAAAATAATACTAAATACTAAAAATAACATCTCAAATGTTAAGATTTATGTTTTCCTTGACTGCCTTTCATAGTAAACTTCGGCTGGGCACTTTTTCACTGTTCTCTTAATTTTATATACTAAATAATTAATGAGTGAAGAAAATAATAAGCACATTTCAATGACAATTAGTGATTATTTTCGTAATAATCACTAATTGTAGCCCAACACATAATGATTCTGTATATCTCTTATATACAGTCATTAACTTTTCACTTCCAAATCACAACTTATTCTCCAACACTTTTAGCTGGTCATGGTGTGCATCAGAGCTGTTATTACAGTACGTATGTGTAGTCATGGCTTTAACATTACTTGTCACATCCTTTATTTTGCGACTGATCAAGCAGCTTTTGATTAAATCAGGCTTTAATAAAGCCATGATGTGTAGAGCTCATGGCCCTGTGTTGACATCATGAAACCTGCTGGTCTTTCCTCTTTAATCTTCCCAGAGGTACAGTTACAACCTGCTGATGCTGCCGATGAGGGCGTTTATCTCAGAATAGCACGGTGATGATGACTCAACGTGACCTCAACCCTTGAAACGATACAGTGAGCCACGGAAGAGGGTGCACATTAGGTTCTGGGAAGCACTGTGTTAATGTGTGACATCACATTACTGGATGACTTTGGGTTTTATGGGCTTACAATGAGGTCATCAGTGCCTCTGGGTGCTCTGTGAAGAGGCTGCAGCACCACCTGCTGGCTGAAGGCTGAAAGTGCTTCATTTGAGAGTCATTGTGCATGTGGACTCATTCAAACAGAAATTAATGCTAACATGCCTTGTTATGCTCTCATTCGACATGAAGATTTGCTGAAAACAATATCTAGTAATCCAGACTAACCTATGTGATGGCTTTATGGAGATAATTATAGTCTACTGCTCTTCAAATCACTGACTGATTCAGCTTTCCAGACGTCTGTCTCTATTGAGTTGTTTGTGTCTCTGGGATGTTGCGTGGGTGGAGATCTTTGACCTTCTCTAGATTTGCCCGGGCCCTCCTATTAACCTTTCTGTTTGAAATGTTATCATATTTGAAGCTCGGAGACACGGTGCACGCTGACAAAGGTCAGACGTAGCAGCCAAATGGCCTGTCAGAACAGTCGGACAGACCACTGTTTGTTGGTGGATGGTATTAGAGCAGTAAACCTTATCCGGGATCAAGTCTGTCTCCGTGCTGTTTGTCAGTGTTATGAGACACTTTGAGGGTGTGCATAGTAACAGCCAGACGATGGCAGCACCTTGCAGTTGAAGATGTTTCTGTAGATAAATAGACAAATGATTATAATAATTATTGTTTGCATCCTACTTGACTTTACTTGAGACTATTTAAAATATATAGGAAGTCTTTGTTGGGGCACACAGTGTTGACAATAATCCTGCTCGCATTTGATGTAAACACAGGATGGCAGCACAGGACTATCTTAGGTTCTTCAGGCACTGAGATGAACAGTCTTTGAGGGACCACCAGGGTGCACTCATCCCTCAGCACACCTAACATAACAGCTTGCAACAGCGTGAATCCTAATGTTACTAGTGTGATTAAAAAAACTCTTCACACTTTTCCAGACACAGTTTCTTCCATACTTGTATGTTAATGGTGAGCAGGCTGGTTAGCACACTGCTTCGGCATGGCACCAAGAGACAACAGGAGATGATTAAAATGAGCCTCTAGAAGTTACTGTCAGTCCAGTAGTGAAGCCTCAAGTAAACGCTGTCTAAAGGAGACCTTTTAGTTTGTGTTGTTGTGTTGTGTTAACTCTTGATAACAGGTCAGTGTAGATGGACTCCAATCCTCAATGTCAAAAAGTGATTAAATAAGTTAACTTTGGAGTAATGCAGTGCAGTCAGTATCTGTATTTACTGCTCAGAGCCAGTTCGGCACAAAGACTTCTCACTTAGGTTTTATTATTTATTTTTCTATCCTCTTTTTGTTACACTCTTCACACTTTTTTCTTCTTTTTTTCTGTGTATGGATAGCTGTGTCTCTGTGTCTGTCCACTACTTTGCCCTTAACTGTGCCTGGAGGATAAATCCAAATGACTATGACTATTCCTCTGGTGCCACCATGAGGTCAAACATTGGCTGGACTACCCCCAAATCTAAATAGGCCCTTGGAGATATTCATGTCCCATTTAAGACAAATTATAATTGTGGTAATTCCTACTCATTGCCACCATGTGGTCAAAATTGTCCAAAACTTACTTACTTACTTTTATGATTAAATACTTATTGCACTGCTAATGGCATTCCCATCAGCCTCAGCTTTACTTTTGAGTTAATAGCAAATGCAAGCATGCTAACATGCTAAACCAATCCTAGTCCGAGGGGACCCCTGCCCTGTATGTGTTAGATGTTTCGCTCGCCCAGCACACCTGATTCAAATGATCAGCTCCTCGTCAAGCTCTGCAGAGGTATGATAAACGAGCCACTCATTTGAATCAGGTGTGTCCCCCAGGACCAGAATTGGGAAACACTGCGGCAAACTACGATGATGAACAAATTTAAACTTGGTACTTCAGCTTCGGTTTTGAAGGTTCAGCATGCTAGTGTTGTCATTGCTAGTGTCAGCACATATGCCTATTTTAATGCCATTAACATTGAGCCAAGGCACCACTGTGCCTCAGTACAGCCTCACAAAGCCACTTACTGTATGTGGCTTTCTGTCTTGTTTTATTTCAATTAACAGGCCACTCTCCTCTTTTTGCCATCTTTCACCCTTGCCTTTCTTATGGTCTGGTTTAGTTGTTAGCTAGCCATAGCGACAAATAGACACAGACACTTGCGCGCGCACACACACACACACACACACACACACACACATATGCACACTTCCACACAGGTTAAGCCATTTTTCAACATCCACGTTGATGGAGGATAATTGTTGTCAATGAATGAAGTGTAATTATCCACCACCACATTCACAAATTAAATCCTGCCAGGCACCTTTATCAGCATGCAACTTATAGGATGAGGAAACTCTAACTTCGATACAGAGAGGCAAAAATAATCTTTTTACTTTGTCAGTCATTGTAGGAGTGCTGAGTTATCTCTCAAACAAATCTGATTACTCCAAGCTCAAAGGGGAATTAGGCGTTTAAACAAAATGGAGCTATTGTGCAGACGCACCAGAATGGAGTGTGTTTCTGGAGAGTTGTGGGAAGTGTAGGATGGATTAGGGGAGTGCAGGATCAGGGAGACCAGATAAACGCACTGCCTCAGCTCCTGATCTCCACAACTAATGATGCGGCATTTGATTGGTGCCCTGTGTTCCATCACCGGGCCAATGAGCTGAGAGTATCTCGGTGTGGAGGAGTTATCTCACCTAGCCAGCTGGAGGACAGTGACAGAGATGAAAAGAGAGGAAGGAAAATAGGGGAGAGGGAGGAGAGGCGATGGAGACAGAGATGAGGAATCGGGGAACCAAGAGAGAAGAAAAGATAGATGGAAGATTGGTGTGCTGCTATAAACACAAAGCATGTTTGTAACACACCTTATCAGGTATCAGGAAGTAATGACAATGTTGGAATTTGATGCCCATCATAGTCTGTGTGTGTGTTCATCGTTCGTGGTGTTTGTGTGCACGCAACATAATTCTTCCTGAAACTCCTATACTTTTAGGGTGAGCTTAAGCTTTGTTGGCTAAGCTTATCACATCAAAGTTAATATCCTCAATGCATCTTTTCTCCTTCAGCATCACTCACTCGTCTCCCCCTCTGATTCCCCTGCTTTCTCCCAGGGACAAAATGCAAAACATTAAGCATGCACACAACTGAATGCTTGGATGGATTAAGCAAAATGATAAATCCTTTAAACCCAAGCGTCAGTAAATTAAACAAACAAATGAGTGACAACACAAACAAATTCACTCATTTGTTAAAACTCAAAGCAGGAAGGGTTTTGAAGGAATGATCTCCTGCCCCAAGGAATACGAAATTGAGCGTGTTGCGAAGTTGTTCGTCACCGGCAATCAAAATAAAAAGTAGTCATTAATTAAGTAGTCACTAAATGTTGTAGTTGTGACACATCTTTATAATCCCAGTATGGATTTCTTACCTGTATGTCAGTGATCAGTATTGAAAATAGATGAAGCAGTTCACCAAATTTGTCAAGAGAACAGATATTACTGGAAACATGAGTGTGCAGGATTAATGTGCCCAATAGCCCAAGTGAATTAATGTTCAGTTCAGAAAGGAGTGTTAATACAGACCATCTAATGTTTTTGTAATATATGGAATGCTTACCATAACAAAACAGTTTAGCATTTCCTCAAAAGAAAAACAAGTATAAGTAAGAGTTGCATTAAAAGAGGACAAAACACTAAACAGTAATAATGGTACAGGTATACACTGGTAAATCAAGACTTTTAAGTATTTCAGTGGGTTTTTCTAGTCTGTTGCTCCTGCAGCTGCTACCTCCACTGCTCTACAAAATTTGTAAAACTGGTTACCAATTCTGCTTTTTTCTGCCTCAGCACCAACTAACAATCGAGAGAGTAAACTGTCAGAATAATCAATAATACAAATTTTGAGTTGTTTTGTCAATTAAATATCAGATAATGGTGAAAAATGCTGATAACAACTCCTCAAAGCTCGAAATGACAACTTTGAATGTCTTGTTTTGTCCGATCAGCAATCAAAAACTTGACAGATATTCAAAGAAAATCCTCACAATTAAGAAGCTGGAACAAGAGAATGTTTGGCAGTCAACAATGACTGAGGTGTTGATTAGTTTTCTGTCAATCAAATAATTGATTAATTAACTAAACCTTTCAAAATGTGTGAAACACATTTTATCTCTCAGTTTCAGTCTCCCCTGTTGCACAGTGACTGTTTCTTTTTGTAGTTTTCTTGAGTTTTTGTATTGTGTGGTTGCTCTGTATATTTGTTAAGATTGATTTCTGCTTTTGATCTCCTGTTGTTAAAGGATATTCTGCCAGTTTGTACTTGCAATTCAGGATTTTTATTATCAGCCATTTTCAGTATTTTGGGTTTACAGTCTGAAACATTTGTTTGTTTGTTTATTAGATCACCATTAGCTACTGACCTTTCACAGTAGCAATTCTAAATGTTTCCATTTTCAGAATAGTTCTTTCAGTAAATATCTTAAATACGAGTATGTGTTAGCATGTTGGTTAATGTCCTTCTTAAGATATTCCTACAATGCTCTATACAGACCTTCTATAGGACGGTTGCCCCATCAGGTCATCTTGGCAGAGTGGACAGTATGTGTCCAGTTCTCTGGCATTTACAGTGCATAACAAATGTATCATACATCAAAAGTACAAGGACATGCAAATGAACAGAAGAGGGAGCTGAAATGACACCAGTTCGGCACCAGCTAATAACAAAAAAACACAGGCAATGGAGAGGCCTGCTGTATGAGGAGGACATCTGCACTGTATCGTAATGAACAACTTAATGGAAAAGAGAAAGTAAACCGCCCAGGAGCTCCTGGCCATGCTGGAGGACTGACTGTCAACTAGTCAAATTAAGACCACCCCCTTTTTTTTTGTCTCCATATTTCTCCTCTTTGGGTGAGCCGAGGAGTAAAGTGATATGTTTGCTTGGAATAGTTGTTCGGTGATGTGAATCCAGTGTTGACCATGCGCAGGAGTTCACCACCTTCTTTTTGAAAACATGAGGTGAATTAAAAGTAAGTATAATGTAAGGCTCAACAAAGTGTGACTTTAGTGCTGCAGGTGAAATTAGCCAGGAGAAAGTACTGGCCAACAGTGTCCTGGGATCTGGAATTCTGTGGTTGAGCAATTAAAAATTTATATTATATTCACCTCATAAACGCTTCATGAATCATGAATATTTAATGCCATGAAACATTAGTCTCATTTTTGCAAATATGTTTTTTTTTTTACTTTTGGCTTAAGGCAAGTTTCAGAATTTAAAAAAATCGACTCGAATCCTCAGTAAAATGATTTTTTCATGAAATCGACATAAGCCTGCTGTTGGCGTGAATTTGAGTGAGCTCTTATGAATGCTTAAGTAGGACTGTTGTGTCAGGACATTATTAGAGCGAAACTTTCGAGGATGGCCTTTTGTTGCACAAGTAAATCACCAAGTGTCAGCATTACTCTTGATTTTTTTAAAGCAAAAATATCTTGGCTCAGCAGCTGATCGCAATCGCACTCAACAAATCAATGTCAAGGGTCACTTCTCGAGTCTCTGAGGAGAAGTGTGAGTCAAGTCTCACAATCCCCTCGAATTCAACTGGTATTGACCGGTCGTCTCACTCAATCATGTTGCTTATTTAGTTTGCAGACTGACGGCTCTGGTGACGCAGACAGTAGCTTAGCCTGTACTTTGAAGTCAGCTGTTAAGCTAAAAGTTTTGAATTTTGGAAAATGACAGGGAACTCATCCGCTTCTTCAAAACACAGTCTGAAAAATGTAAATGATACACATTAGAGAGCAAACCATATACAGCGGAGCAATTCTTGCACAAACTGCATTGTATGCACGCCTCTCTTTTGTTATTACAACGCTAAAAGCATTTCGTTTTTACTCTCTGCAAAATCAAATCGAATATGTATTCCGTTCTCCTCTGTCAATAACCAATGGCGACGTTGCGGCCTTTGTGACCTCATACAGTAAGAGGGCTATAAGTGGTTTACCGTAACATTCGAATGAAAGCTGTGTGGGCTGTGTGAGTCAGAGCGGCTTTCGAAGTGAGGATTATTTGTTAAAGGAGCATCTAGTTATTTATAACTTGCTGTCCAAACGTCTCACGGTGACCAAGAAACTGCACGTCTCAGTCTCTGGCGCGGCTCACGTTGGCCTTTTAATGGACAGAAATAGAACACAGGAGCAGACTAATTGGAGACACAACACGAAAACTGAGTGTGGAGGCAATGCGCTCGGATGCAACAGTTCCTGCAGCCCTCACCGACGGCACCGTCTTCTGTCTCTGACTCGTCGAAAAAAGCGAGCCCGGTGTTGAACTGCCCCATCGCATTTGCAGATACATCACTTTGGCATGGGACTGGAAAAAAAAAGTGTTATTTAAAGCACCTTTAACAAGTGCCCTAAATCATTCCGGCGCAGCCTGAAGTCTATTTGATTTCGCCATGATGAATTGTAATGGCTCTGTCAGCGCTGTCAGCCCGTGTTTCTGAGCCTTTGAAATGAGAGATCAATGCAGAGGTTGTGCTCGGCACCGGATGTGAAGTGGCAAGGTCAGCGTGTTGACGTAGCGCTGGCAGAGGCAGCCAAGAAATCGGCAGAAGACACAGAAAAAAACCCCTCATCTTTTATTAGGATCAAAGAAAGGAGACGCGGGACCACACACACACAAAGACAAACACATATATACACAGTGCTTCCTTTTTTTCCCCCCCTGATCCTCAGTTCATGATGAGAGGAACCGCGCATCCCTCAGGTGACAGTGGGGTTCTTTTTACCCTGACGATGAGTTGTGGAATAAAGGTGTGCGTCTGCGCTCGTGCATGCCTCGAAAAAACAAAAAAACGGCACAGCTCCGCCACCCCTCCTCCATCCTTTTCAAAAACACTATTCATCTTCTCCGTCGGGCACGTCCGAGCTACTCATGTGACCTTAGCAGTCATCCAAATTGGTGAAATTGAGCCACGGTAATAAACTGGAAGCGTATGTGGGAGAGCAGGAGCAGGGGCGGGGGTGGGGGGGCAGAAAAGATGGTGCCTTTTATTATGCACCTCTCTGCAGCAATGGCAACAAAGCAAAACTGGTTTTTGTTTTGTTGTTGCAGCTCCACACTGGGTGGATATGAGGTGACATCTGTTCAGGAATCCCTGCTCATACACCTGAAAGGCTTCGGCGCACCTCTTCTGAAATAGAGAGATTAATAAATGTCCCTCTGACTGCTCTAGGATTAAAGGAAAAAACACACACGCACACACATACACGCATCACCAGATGTGCGTGCGTTTGTGCGCGTACGGGTGCATCATCGGCGGCACAATATGCTGTACGTTATCTCCACACAGCCACCTGTTTATATGAAGGGAGTCGACAAACATCATATGAATTCCAATAAGGCTCACCCTCAGAGTACACACACTTCATCATCATGAAGCTAGCACTGTTCACTGTAATCTAAATCCCTTATTTGAAAGCTGTGTGTGTGTGTGAGTGTGTGTAAGAGAGACGGGAGGACGGGCGGCAGAGAGGGAGATTAAAACTGACAGTTTTCAGTGGTCTTGGGGGCAGTGTGCAGAGTGGGGTTAAGATAATGGGCCTTCAGTATCAGCAAGGGATTGATCGCGGGGTTAATTAGCAAGAACCGCGTTCATCCTGAAACTGACAGGTAAACCGGAGATTTGAAGGTACATGCAGAAAACACACTGACAGGATTCTCTGATCGGGTTTATTCTCCAGCTCGGCTCTGCTTTTTTCTTTCTTTTTTTTTTTTTTGGACGCCTCAATCAAAAAGTGTCATTACGAAGTTTAAACGAGCCCCGCCCCCTCCCTTCCCTCAACTAAAACAAGGCGCAAAACTCTTCTCCTACACTTCGGATAGTTGAATATTCACCTCACGTGCTGCTCCCATTTTCAGTCAGGAAATAAGACTTTTTAAACTGTTGAGAATTAAAGCTGCTAATCCCGAGGATTAATACAATTGAGTTTGCTGGATTTTGGTAATGCCCTGTTTCCTAAGCCTTGCCCATTAGGCACCTGCTGCTGTCACACTCCGATGGCCTCACAGGAAATTGCCTGGTTTTAGGAGGGCGAGAGTATGCCAGGGCATTTGAACTGCAACGCTGGGAAAAAAAAAAAAAACCCCAAACATTTGCACACTTGCACACTCAAAACACTTACACACACAGACACGAGGTGAGATTTTGCTGTTTTTGTCCTTTGGCTTCATGAGCCCAATTACCAGCTCCCAGTGTGTGTTCGTCCGTAAAGCGCGCGCGCGTGTGTGTGTGTGTGTGTGAGCCCGAATGCGTCAGCGTGTGTCTGCAGGCAGGTGCGTCAGCGGACCCTGACAGTCAGATTTCATGCACCGCAGGCTTTGCCGCAGACAGACGTACTCCGTCTTGGAGTAGAAGAGATGATTGGCCTCGCTGCACCGCCGGGAAGCTTTCACAAACATGACTATTTCGAGGAGCCAATTGTGGGTGAGCCACTGGCCACTGATTACCATACCTCCTCACCTCACCTCCTCACAGCGACTCGAAACAAAGCGGCAGAGATTGCGTCGCTTGTCAGCTCGTACGGTGAGACTGAGGCAGCCTCACAAAGTATCGTACATGGAGTTACTGCTCAGATGAATGTCTTTCAACATTTACACAGTATTTGGGGAGAATATGCCGCTTTTTTGCCACGACTGCAATTGTGCACCTTATGCTATGTTTATAAGCGGAGCCGTCACTCACCACAAATACCCGTGTAGCCTTAACTCTGCTGTAAACTTTGGCGCAGAAGGAACAGCATGTTGTGCTCACATGCTGTGTAAATCTCCCTAAACCGAAGTTGGGGCTGCGTGTACATTTGTTTGTTTGCACTTGCATGAAAATGTACTCAACGTGTGTTAGCTTGTGCCGTTAAAAAAAAAAAAAGGGTATGCTGCTCTTTATGTTGTATGCGTTTCAGATAACATAACGGTGGCTGGCTGTCACGCAAACAAACAAGAAGGGAGAAGAGGAGGAAAAAGGAGAGCGGAGCGTTGTTGTGACGCGGATGCAGTTTCACTGACGGCAGAGCGCAACATCCAGCTGATATCATTCGTCCACCGAGCTGGAATATCAGAGGATTGTGACAGGTTGTGATTTATAGGCTAGGAAAACGATAGGGGCTTCAATTTTGATATGCGTGATAATCTGCAGGCGTTATATAAAGGTTTACAAAGAGAAATGAACAATAATTTCTCGCATATTTGTGTCTTATTTCACGTTTCACAGGGACAAACTGAATTGTGTGTGTGTGTGTGTTTCCCTGACACACACAAACACACGAGCAGCAGCTGTAGCACCACATGCCTGTAGGTGGTGACACTGACATGTCTATACTGTATACGGCCGGATATGT
>JBCAUF010000790.1:23791880-23815210 GCA_038406115.1 Haemulon aurolineatum | reverse complement strand
CCCCCCCCCCCCCCCCCCCCCCCCCCCCCCCCCCCCCCCCCCCCCCCCCCCCCCCCCCCCCCCCCCCCCCCCCCTCTGCACGACCCTGATGAAATATTTACTGGTGAGATTTACATGCTCTGTAGAGCAGCGGGCATCAGGAGAAGAGGCAGTGATGGGAGAAAAAGGAATAGAAGGATCATCCTAGTGAAAGTCCACTGGTGCTAATAATCTTGTGTACACGGCAGAATAATAAAAGTGGATAATGAATAAATGTGACACACATATTCTCTTGACTGCATGTTGACTGCGGGATGCAGATGAAAAGTGAGAAAATAACAAACAGCTGTTATAGGATCTAATTAAAGACATTTAAATCCAAAACATGCAACTTAATTTAAACACTATTCCAATTTCCACTGCCTCCACAGTATAGACTGAACTGTTGGTCTTTATGCAAACATCAGTAACATTACCCCCCTCTAGCTCTAAATTAAGGGTTTTATCAGGGACTGATGTACAGTATATGGGCTTTAGCCTGCCTTCTGTAGACAAAGGACATTTCTCGCCAAAGGCACTGACATGCAACCGGGCTTGTTAACAATGCAGAAAATGTCACACTCAATCTGTTTTTCTGGTTCAACGATAAAAACAATGCCTCTGTGGGGGCAAAAAGGTGCACTTTATTTGACTCCCGCTACACTTTCGGGATTACAGCAAGATGCTCTGAGCGTTTAATTTCCTCACCTTAGCAGCAGTCAGACCATCTAAAAGGAGTATTTAAGTGCCGTTGCATGAGGTGAAATCTTGATGCGTTGACAGTTCTCGAGACAAAGATAATGGAATTTGAGCTCAAAGGGGAGAATGAAAAATATCAAGATAAGTATTCCAATTTAGCTATCACACATTTAATTGAAAATCTTCCATTTTGACCGTGCAGATGGATTTGTGGTTTAAATGAGGGTAAGGTGTTGAACAAGGTCAGTCTGAGCGTCGAAGACCCATCAAAAAAATCTCATTATGGAGACATTCTTATTTAGAGAGGTTGTCTCTTACCCAAAGGAGGTGAACTACATGTTTCGACAGGTGATGATTAGATTCTCTGTGGATTAAGGCTTAGCGTGTGCACATGTCAACATGCAAGTGTGAGTGCATGTGCGTGTGGCTGGGTTGTTGTGGGACAAACTTGTTTACCTTCTTGTGTGTTACTGAAGACTGAATACTGAGAATGAACTGGAGATCATCTGAACATTTCGAATTACAAAAAAAGAAGCAGGTTGCTTTGGTCTGATTTTCGTATTTTATGTCCTCATTCATGCAACACCTGTGGTTCCTGCTGAAAGAGGACGCTAGACACTCACCTCTGTTTTGAAGTAAACTCAAAAAATCCTCCAGGTAAAGTGAAAAGAGAACTGGCACTAAAACCTTTCGATTATGCAGCACACTCCTTAAGAAAAGAGGGAAGAAACAACAAGGTTTGTGCTTCAAGTTTTTTTCAATAATTCACTTCTTACAAGTCCATAGAAACTTCTCAGACTACTTCTGCAGCATAATCCTCTTTTCTGCTGTCCATCTGTGTGCTCAATATGTTCCAAAAGAGTCACATTTGCACCAAAATTCTGCAGAGCCTCTAGGATTGCAATATAATGACACAGAAGCAGTGTATTTAGACATATTTTGGCAAAGCAATGATTGTAACATACGGAGCGTGAGGATGGACAGTGGAAAAGTGGATTATGCTGCAGAAGTGTCTCGAAGACATTTCTGTGGATGTTTTATGACTTTTTTCTCTCTCTGTGAAAACTTGTCATGTCTGGAATTCATTGCAACTGACTGAACTCAAGCTAACAGCATAGATGATGTTCTCTGTCAAAGAGGGAACAGCAAACTGTGCTGCCCTAAGCCCACAGGGGGTAAGACTCCAAAGATTTTGGGTGAAATATCACCTTGACAAAAAGAGAAATGCTCCATAGTCAGACCAATTGAGAAATCAATGCACAATTTGTATGGCTAGGAGGTTTCCCTTTTACCTACTCACACTTATACACACAGAGGTGGTGAAGACTGTATATAAAGCTAAAAAAAAGCCCCAAACAAACAGGTGAACTGCTCAGAGCACATGCCAATTTCTGTCATTGGCAGGAGCCAGTTGTGAGCACTGACATACACTGTGGCCACAATGGCCAATTCACAGATTTTGGCCAGGACGTTGCTCTCCCAGTCAAATTACTGGGACAAAAGATCAGAAAATGGGTTAGAAAATATTGGATTCTTTGATAAAAACAAGCGCAAGACAACGAGGAAGCCAAGGATTACGCTTCTTACAGAACTGAAAACACAATCTGCACTTAAAATTAATTTACTTCAGGATACCTTGATATCTTGTGGGTAATATCGCACAGATTTTGTGAGAACACTGCTGCTGTTAATACAACAACAACAATATAAAATAACAATTTACAGTAGGAATGAATACATGGAATCAGCTTCTGCTCCCACTTCATGACCAACATTGGTAGTCAAGCAATGTTATGTTGTCTTTGCCAGCCTGAGAGGATAGGATGAAGAAACATTATGGTTTGAAATTATACCACAATTAATCCTCCTGCCACTTTTGCCTGAAGTGCTGTGAGTGGACTATTAGTAGTCAGAATGCTATGACAGTACCTGCGCCAATGACCGCGGCTCATAACATCAGTTGCTAACCTCAGATGTTGCTGCTGTACCTCCTGGCATTCATCGCTCACCCTAATGATTTTTCTCCTCCCAGCAGTCACATTCCCACCTGTTCGGCTGCTACTGTCTAATTGACACTGACTGGATGTTGTCACCCAGCGAGGGACCGCTAATGAACAAACTGCTGTTAGTCCACTAACTATGCTAAGCTAGCCCGCTGCTTAGAGTGGTGGAGGGCAGGCACTGCGAGCTGTTCCCCTCCCATCCCTCAACCCTCCTGGGGCGGAAGCCAGGTCTTTCATCCCCACCCAGGCCTCATGCCAACAAAACGGTGAATAATTCACCACCTTCTGGATGGATCAGCTGTAACAAAGTCTGTGCTTATTCAACGCATTGATGTCAACATATAACACAACATGTAGATGTTTTTATGCCTTCACAGAGAGAGCGTCTTTACAGAGAGGACGAATGCAATCATGTGTCAACTAAAAAACAAATGAGCAAAATAACATTATTTGCAGATTTTCAACAATCAGCCGTAAACACAAAAATTAGTCATCCCACTTCTCTATGTGCATCTTATTATCACCGTTAGCCTTGATCATTTTAATTGTATTGCCTTTTCTTCAGTGGAAAATGGTTTCAATAACACAAAACAACTATCTTTACTGACAACTCAGAATAACTATTTGCTCCAACTTTCCTTTCATTAGCAAAAGGTTAATAGGAAACAAATGGAAATAAATGTGTATTGGCCTTGATTGGGTTCAACCATTCCCAATTTCCATTAAAGTAGTTGATGCTCACTTGCAACAAAAATAATCTTCATGGTGTATTACATATACAGTACATACAAAGAAGGTGGGAGTGAAAATAAAAGATGGGGTAGGAAATGCATATAATTACTATGTCAGCACATAGCCATATGCTTCTTGGCAGCATAATGAAGATGAGCCAGAGAGAGAGGGAAGAGACAGCGAACGCTGTGTGAGAGCCACAGCAGTTGTGGCTAGAGGCAGTGGGTACAAACTTCTCTCATCAAAGGACTCTGTGACCTTGATAATGCCTGAGAATTGCTGACAATGGATGGCTATGGGTTGCATTATCAATGGCAACACGTGAGTAAGGAACTCAAGATGTCAAAATTGCAATGCAAATAGCCATTATTGAAATTTCCTTCTCAGAGCCATATGGTCGCTAGTGGCCTCATCTCTTCCAATGAGCTTCCCTAATATAACAGAGACTAGAAATAGTATGTTTTACATATCACTGTGTTCTTTTTACAATATTTATTAATATAGAAACATGTGAGTCTTCAAGATAATGTAACAAATGTCATGAATTTATTTTATAGTCACAAATTTGTTTTATTTCATCTTTGTCTCTGAGAAGTCATGCTTTTCTCTCAATGCAACAAAACCAGAGAATTTCAGCCATCATTGCTATGGAGCTGAAGCCAGTGAGACACAGTTTTGCTAATAAAATGCAGCAGAGTTGCCAAATTTACCCCCAAATCCACCCAGAACCTAAATTAGTTTTGTAAAAAGTGCACTTTTCCAAGTTTTCAATGGTGATGGTGTTGGTGAGGTGCATAACTGAATTTTAAGCTTGGTTTCTGAATATCTCTTATACTAATGCACCTTGGGAATCATAGTTAATGTCCCCTTGTACATTTTTATGTACACAGGTTTGGGCCTTTGAACTTGGATATTTTCTAATGTGCTTGCACATCTTTTGTACTGATGATTCAACCTGGATTCAAGTCCATCCACTCCAACTATTAGTCACCTACTATTGTCTACTCTCAGAAATGTGTATGTATGTGACTCCTACTTCCAGAGCCTCCTCTATGTAAACTTTAAAGCTATTGTGACTGCCATCATCATGAGTGTTGGGGCTTTCACATAGGCTATTACAGCATCAACCCCTCCCTGAGTGGTTCATTGTAGGAGCCAAAAAAGAAACAATTTGTGCCCATTACACAGTACTTCCTCACAATGTACGGAGAGGAGGGGGTTTGATAGCATCGCATCTGCCTGCGAACAGTGGTGAGACCTCATAAACCAGAGCCAGACTCAGATAAATCAGAGCCGAAATGTCAATACGGCCTTTGGAGCACTGTATTTATAGCTTGGCTACGTCACTGAACCCACTCTTACTCACTCTGTCTGTTACTGGCTCTCACACCTAAGTTTGCTCTGCACTTCATGCGGGCACCAACAAGAAAAAGCCACATTTACTTCAAAGAAAGCTGTATCCAGGGCCTCTCACTCTCTGTCTTTCTATTTTTTTGTTTCTTTTCCAATGTAGCTGACATTTTATTTTCTAGTCGTGGATTCTTAAAAACAATGTATCTCTTTGGATCTGAGCACTTACATTTGTTGAGCGGAACTAGCACAAATATATCGCTTGCTCTTCATTTTCATTTTAATAAAGAAGGCCCTGAGCAGCAATAATCCTTATATCATTTCTCTAGTCTGGATAATGTGGATTAACAATTTCTTGCTTCATTTTCCAAGTCGTGGTGCTTTTTATTCAGGGAAGCTTTGACCTTTACTGTGATATGTAGGACGTTTCACATGTTGCTTACATATGAATTAATGCCAGAAGGCCACATTCATGGATATAGTAATCTGTAGTAAGTGAGACAACTGTCAGATCTGTATTATTAGTCATATGGGGCCCATTATGACAAGCTTTACATGTAATTATGAAGCAGGCGGTCTTCCTATGGTTGCTCCAGCTGAGTTTTCTTGATAACTTCTTGTGTTGTCTACATCCCTGGCTCATCTCAGGAGGTGAATGTGACTTTGTGCTACTGGTATTAAACAGCTGGCTTTGGACAGATCAGCCTACAGCTTTGATCCCGTACTGCAAATAGATTTAAAGGTCAATAAAGGTCATGCCCATGAGGTGCCTTTCCGTACTGAAAACAAATTATGGCTCAATCTCAAACCTTTTCTAGACCTCCCACATATCTTGAAAGTGAAAGCATGAATTATCTGGGATCGTGGTTCCAACTTGGTATGTAGATGTGGAAGGAACATGTGGTGTGGACAGTTTGGGGACATGCGACGTGTTCACCCCAGCCAAAACAGCATTTGTATCTGTGCGCTGGAGATGCCCTGGCCGGTCCAAACAGACCACGGGGCTGACAGAAGTGTCCCCAGATGGGTTGCCTGGGGCTGGGAAAGAAAAGAGACACAGCCTTGGCCAGGCTGACCGCAAAGCCGACTGAGGAGATTCATCATGCTTATGTGATCAACATGATAAGTGTGGCAAAGTGACATCCCCGCTCCCAAAAAGAGCGGAGGGAAAAAGTGGTGACTCTATTAAGTAATAATAAGTTTCTGTGTTATTAGTCACTGGTGGCTTGTCTGGGAGTAAATCGTACAGTGATGAATGCTCACACACTTTATTTTGGGCACTGTGTTCGCTGGGAAAGGTGAATGGAAGTTAAATTGGTCAGCAATACAAAATAAGTAAAACTCTTGAGGTTTATTTATTTAAACAGAAATGTCAGCTTGGACAGAATTCTTTAAGGAAAACTATTTGTTTCACACAGATTAGTGTGTGTTCAGAAACCGAGGTTGGGGCAAGGGGAAATGTTAGTGATGGAGAGGAAATGGTTATAAAGCAGAAAAAAAGCAATGACAAAGACAAATCAATCTAGATGCAGACATAGTTTACTGTAAGCTATGCTTGATAACAGATCATTAGTCAGATCAATTTTAAAGGCATTAAACTATGGAGAGGGAGACAGCGATGGGAAGAGAGCACGAGTAAGTGATGATGAGGGAAGAGGATGAAAGAGGATGGCAAGAATATTGACTAGCCAACAGGACATCACAATAAAGGCATAATCAGATGGCTGAAATTGCCTGTCAGAGGCAACAGTGTGATAACATTAATATGGGGGCATCTTTCATTTGACTCTCTTAGCACCCTAAGTTATGGGATAAATCATTTTAATGCATGCCATCAGTATTCACTCAAGTTAAACAGGCCTCTTGTGAGGAGGCTTATTCCATGGTGGAACTGTATTAATATTCATACAAGTGCACTTCTCTGGATAGAGCCATATGTTTATATGTGTGGGGAGAAGCACGGAGCATCTGCTGACACTCTGGCTCGCCAGATAAGATGCTACCCAGGAAATTAGCTTTTGTTAAATAATCTGTGAAGTTTCAAACTGAGAAAAACTTGGGGAAGAAAGACAAATGGAAGGCACATGTATGACAGTAGATTGTTTTCAGTGTTGGGCAAATTAATTGAAAAATTGATTGATTTACTCATTTAATGTTCATAAAGTATTTACTTAATGTACTTAACACAGTCCTGTCAAAGGTCTCTTGAAAAAACTCCAAAACCACCGCACCCATGTCACCCATGCCATGTCAATATATGTAAACAGCCACTCACAGATCAATAAGTCCCACATCCGACTTGATAGAGCAGCATGCCCAGATTTCCAGACAACATGGCCTGAAAAATGTCATGTGCCTGCGCTAAGACAGATGTCATCATCAACACTCGACTGCACCAAAGCCCTTTGAAATAGTCCTAAAAAGCATTCAAAGACAGATCCTGATACAGCTGTGTTTATTTATCATGACACGCATGCAGACGTCTCATATATCCATACCGTGCGCACACAAAGAGCCTGACGGAGAGCCGAGAGGTTGAACACATAACGGCAGTCTGGTGGTGAGAGGGAGAGGGAGAAGAAGTAGTCCATGCACATATTCACACCCACACACATACATGCATAGCCTACATACATACGGGTACATACACAATAATCTGTTAATCTTGCTTGAAGCCTGTTTGGCCTCTCTCCTTTGTTACAACATTTGAGCCAAGGCTGTAACTAGGGGTGCACGATAATTATAGGCCCGAAATCAGTAAATTATGACATCATCCCGATAGATCCGATATCAAGACTTATCGGACCGATAAGTTATACATCTCATGATGCAAATTCTAATTCTAAAAACTCATAGTTTTTCATGTGAAAAATAAATATCTTCATTTTGAGAGTTGAAACTGTTTATGGTTTTATTTGTAGTATTGATGTCATGAAATATCATAGATCCACTTCCCCTAGATCCCCTCTGTACATAAACCACTATCATCTGGTTTCTTGATGCTTTATTCATGAACAATCAGGCTACCGTGGACTATAGGCCAACACCAAAACAAGTAAACGAAATTCTGCCATAGTCATGAGCTGACCAACTTTTAGTTTGGCTCTCTCACTCACCGGCTTGCACTTGGAACCAGCATCCCCAGTTCCCACCCACATCCAAACAACCCATTGTCATGGGAACGACAGTGACGGACAGGCTTCTCAGCCCCTAAGTGTATGTCACGTTCAGAAACATCAGGGAAATCACAGAACCGATATATACTTTTGAGTGATAACTGTGTGTGTGTGTGTGTGTGTGTGTGTGTGGTCATAAACTGAACACACTATTATATATATATATATATATATATATATATATCTCCTTGTTTCAGATGATGAGATAGAAGAGAGTTCCTGGCCGGCCTTGTGGAGTGAAAGTCAGGCTTGGGAATTTAAGAGCAGGCATCCCTGGTCAGAGCGGAGGGACAGAAAGTGAATGTTCTGGGACGGGTGAGTACGAGTATAGACAGTACACCCACTACAAAAAACTAGAGTACACCACTGCAGCCAGCCAACATTTTATAGATATGCTGACCATATACAGCAAGCTAAATGCTAAGCTTAGCCCCAGTGACTTTAGGTAGAAGTAGTTCCAAAGTCCTATCCTCTCAGTGAAGCTGACAGTCCACACACTGTCCAACAAAACCAGCTAAATTTTAAATTTGGTTTAATAGTGGGAAACATTAGCAGCTAGATAAGAGTATATTACATTTGTTACTAAAAGTCACATTTGTCCTGTTTTGACAGAGACTAACAAGCTTTAATACCTTCAACACAGAACAAAAACACAACAATTGGACTGCAGTACCCCATTAACATATGCAGAGTCCACTGTCATTGTGTATGAAAATGTTGCTGTGGGGAATATAAACAAAGCACAATACAGCTTGATCACGTAGTATGCTACATCCATCACGTGTTGTGGGGGAGCAGTCAATGACTGACATTGAACTATAAATCATAACCTACGTTGTACATATCCCTTTGCATAAAACATAAATCAGGATTTACATTACAACGGAATCATTGTATACATGACCAAGTAAGGGGTCAGTGCCAAATACTGATTGCTTTTTAGTTTTTCTGATTTGATCGTTTATTTACATGTCTTCAAAACCGTGTATTTTACCCTTCCGATGTCTCTGTCCTTGCCTTTCACTGCCCTTCCCTCCTCCGAGTATTCTTTGTTCTGCCATTTCTATCTCATGGTGTTTGCTATTTTTCTCCTGTAATCAGACACACAGATTCATCTCTGTCGCCCTCAGACACCACCTAAATCAATTTCCCAGCACTCTCCCATCTTGGAGGGCCGCTGTCAGGGTTGGCACCTTGCAGCTTGGGACACACCTATGCGCATACGCACACACACACAGACGCACGCACCTTCTCTTTCATTCACCCACACAGTCACTAAAGTGCACAGACAGGCACGTAAAACACACACAGGTACACACACACACACACACACACTCATATCGGTGATTCACCACATCACTGTTCTCTAATGTCTTACTTGCTTCATCTTTGCAACATCCATTTGTCACCGCTGACAGGTCCTGGCAGCAGCATCTATCCATCCTACCTTTATCCTCACTCCGTCAGCCCACACTCTGTTTCCCTCAACTCCGACCTCCTCCCCCCCATGCTCGGTCTCTTCCTGAACTCTGGAGGAAGAAGTGAGGATGGTACACAAATGGTAGCCATATAGATGCGGGGCCATGTCTTAAGGTGGCGCGTGGCTTTGATGCCAGCGTGTTCAATCCCAACATGGGGCTTTGGGTTGAGCAGTCAGCCAGCCAGCCAGCCAGTCAGCCGTGATCGGTGGTGTCGAGGAGAGCATGCGATGCATTAGCAAGGAGGACTCAGCTCGGGCTGGCATCTGGTGGAGAATCACTTAGACATGGTGCCATGCCTTCTGTGTGTGTGTGTGTGGTTGATATGTGGCTGTTGTAAACAATGCTTTTACACAGAACCACATTAAGCATGTTAAACAAATGGAAAATCAATAGAAAACACTTATAACATGTTGTTACATTTACTTGGGGTGGCTGTGTCAGTCACTTGGCCCACCACTTAGTCTAAACTAAAAGTTCTCAACTGCTATTGGATGGTTGAATGGCTGAAGACATTTATGGTCCCCAGAGAATGGAGAATCCCATTGACTTTGGCGATCATCTTCACAAGGTTGATGTTTGTTGTTTTGACTAAAAGACTTTGACAACTACTGCATGGATTGTCATTAAATTTGGTATTTGGCATTCATGCCCATCTCCAACCTTTTCATTTGTCCAATACCTTTATGCTTTATGACTTAACACAAAACAATACAAAACCAATGACATTTTCATCAACTGAGTTTCTGTTTGGTGTTAATTACCAAATATCAGCACGCCAACATGTTAAACTAAGACGCATTTAGCTCAATGCACTGATGAGGCCCAAGTACAGTCACAATTTTGTGAGTGTATGAACTCAAGCATACTTAATGCTAAGTAGAGACACCCCCCACTGGCCACACAATCTATTTTTGTAGCACCTTGATGAATAAATAGGCATTTAATGAGTATAAAAGGATTTTTCTTGAAATTACTTTGAATGCTTTCCAGCACAGAGTTCAAATTAATAGAAACCATGAGCTGCGCAAAGTCATTAAAGAATTTGTTAATTAATGCATTATATGACTTAATGAATGACCTTATTAGCATAGCAGGTTTAGTGTAATATATCATGTCACATACACCCATGCATTAGTTGGTTCAATGCCCCTTGTTAAGTGTGTTTGAGTGGTGCTTAATCCTGGAAAAAGACCCAAAGCATGGGGAGAAATTGGAAAGGGGTCATTGAGAAGGAGAGAAAGAAAAAAAAAAAAAAAAAAAAAAAAAAAACCCAAACCAAAAAAAAAAAAGGATAATGAAAGAGTTATCTACAGTCCTGACCTTAAGTGTAGTCCTGCTCTGCCAGCTCATCCATCTCTTCTCGGTTCCTCCATTGTTTTCCTGACTCTGCCACACACTGTTTAGGTGTATGTGTGTGTGTATGTGTGTGTGTCCTCTGATCCAGCCAGCCTTCTCCTAATCAAATATTGATCTGTAGATCAAAGACAGGTGGAGGCGAAGTTGCAGCTCCCACTCCATAAGCAACATCGCAGGCAAATGATTGTGTACAGGCTTTCTGTCCATTCTTACTTTTATGGCTGCCAGCGAGACATTAAACATCCCACAATGCCTTCGAGTCTTAATTCCGTGACCAGCTTCAGTGTCTATGATTGGCCTCTGGGTCTTTGCTTATCTAAAGCCCATTGCAAATCTGATGACAGCTGTTTTGTCTAGTTCCATGCCAAGGTCCTTCGAAGATAATGAATACGTGGAGGCAGTGTTGTGGCTCTATTTGCAGGCGCTTTGAACTGTTTTGGGTGTGTGGCATCGGAGGCCACTTCACTGAGGCTGTGAGTCATCAGTGTGTGGTGAATGAAATCTGTCTACTAGGCTTTTCAATTCTGCTCACGGTCATAATACTTGTCAACCCTGAGACATTTAACAAAGGTGCTGTGCCTCTTCTTGACAGCAGGAGCAACAACAGGACAGCATCCAGTCCTTTTTGAACACACCGCTGGCTCTCACAGCGCAAATTAAATATATCACTCTTTTGGATAGCTGCTGCTGCTGCTGCTTTTGAAGCACATATTCTGAGATGTTCATGTTTATTTGAATCATATTCTATATGGTAAAGAGAAACCAAACATAGATTTGACCCGAAGGGGGATCGGCCACATGCAATGCAAAGACATGGCCAGTAATTGTGTTGACAGTGATTAATAGTGATGTGTTGAGGCAAAAAGGATCATAAATCACACGTGACAGCAGTCATGGAGCGTGGCTGGAAAACATGCAAGCATGAAGACATCTTCCAACCTGAGATTTTGCTGTTGGCCAACGCTTTATTTTTTGCTCTGTGCCTTTTTGCAAAATTGATCCGGAACATGAAGCGACGCCTTCGTGGAACAACTGCAATGTGAGAGATCTACCATCTTTGTTCTGTGCAGAAAAGAACGCCAATCCAAGCTAATACAGTATAAAGCTGCAGCAGTCTGATTTAACCAAACTGAGTACGCATTTTCCAAAGTTAAAAAATGTAACATAGGAAATTGCTTTGTTGCATTGGCAGTTGCAAATAGGTTTGTTGCCAGTTTTGTGTACAAGTCTGTTGCCCCTTTAAATATTGTTTTCAGAGTTGTTTCTGCAGTTCTGGTCTCTCTTGTTGGACTAGGTCATAGATTAGACTAGGTCATAGATTAGATTATAGTCATGTGTTGCCATTTGGAATTAAGATGGCTTTAGGTTAAACCTACAGTAATTGAATTTTTGGGGGTAATTTAGGGCAGTGAAAACGAGCTACAAACGCGACCTTTCAAGTTTATTCGGTGAACCCCTTTCACATGCAAGAAGTCATTTGAGCCTTTCTCATTAGAGATATATTCATTTAAGCATCGCAGGAGTTGCAGTGCCGTTGCCTCACCAAGGCGTTGGTTCACAGCCAGTTTGGATGGAGAAACGATCGTACCGACCCAACACTCTCTCACCATACATACTGTATGTCATGACAGTTTTTTATTCAATGTTTGAACAAAATAATCCTAATCCTAATCCTTTAAGAAGATCTTATTCCTTCACAAGTTATCACATGTGCATTGATCTTCAAAGGTGAAAATTGGTAATCTGATAAAAAAAAAAGACGTAAAACTGGAGACAGCATGTCACAATCAATATCGTTTTGATCTTCGTGATACAAATGTATCTATATGTCAGCATGCTCTGTGAAGCAAAGTGATCCTACTATCTCCACGCTTGGCTTGCCTTTCTGGCAAAGTGGTTGGCAATTCAAGTAAGCATATATTTGTCTGTGTTGTTTATGTTTACAAGCCTCAGATGGTTGGCAGATATATTTCTCTGTCTCTCTGTGTGTGTAAGGTCTCTTGTGTGGGAGAAGGATACACTTTTATCCTTGTTCTTAATGTAGCAACACGATTATTGAGGAGCACTTTAGCGTACTTACTGTAATGCTCAGGCTGCTGATGCAGTCTATTGCCCCACATGTGTTTTAAGACAAAAACTGGCTCGCGATCCTCTCATTCCCTATAAAGCTGGGCTCTGGAACAGTGATCAAGATAAGTTTGGCAATTTTACACAGCTACACTCCAGCAGAGCCACTGGGAATACATTTGTGCATGCTGTCCAGCCAGTGCTCTCCAAGGATTTAGAGTTGTGGAGGTAAAGACATCAGTGAAGGAAAATAATGAAAAACTCCTCCTTCATTATCAGGAGTGCTGGTCTAAGCAGTTTTAAATTCGTCCACTTTTTTACTTTTATGCCCAACAAAGGGTGCGTAGAGTTATACCAGATTTATTGGCACCATAAAGACGTAAAACTCGCTGTCAGCTTTTGTGGTCAGACTAGAAACTTTTGGAGTTCCTTATAAATTTCTAGAGGCGACCTTGGTGTAGACAGATGAAAACTGATGTTCAGTGTTGGAACCACTGTCTTTAAAAGGCCTACAAAGGTTTTCTAGTGCCAAACCTGCAACTCACTCATGAGACCGCTCGTCAAAACTGGATGATGTGGAAAAGCTGCCTCTTTATCCTCAGCTTCCCTATTCATGGAATGGGCCTTGTGTGCCTCATTGTATTGCGGGGCAATAGACGTTCATGGGTAATTTCACACACCCATAAAAATGTTAATCTGCAATGATAATACTGCAAATGGAGTTCAATAATTTGATCTGGCATGGTAAAACATCTTTGTCTGCTCAGTCTTCCCTTCCCTCAGTCTGTCTCTGCTCTGTTGCTGCTCCTGTCTGTCTTTTTCCTGTCTTTTCCACATGTGGCACCAAGTATAAATTCAGCTGCAGACACCACTGTCGTGCATGAAATTGCATTAGTCATACCTTTGCCTTCCTGGCTGCAGCCACGCTTCATAGTCGTCTAATGGAGGCTTTTAGGCAGGCTAACTTTCAGGGGGCCAGTTCAGGTCACAGGGTCTGTGGGGCTGTTGGGTAAAGCCCTTCTCTCAGGGAGGAGCGGGCGTAAGCCACTGCCCAGGTGTCACGCGGCTTCCATCACTATTAAGTTTACTCAGACTGTAGCGTATGCAGGTTAGCCAGGGTCGAACAAGGTGGAAGACTACGGTCAGGGTGATGATCATATAAATGCTAAGCACAGGGGCAATCAAATGAACCCTTTCGCTCAGTGATGATGTACAATATTGCTTACGGTTGTGTATATCTCTTTGAGACTGACATTGACTCAGTGATAGCATTTTGACTGAGACAAATAAAAGAAAAACATGCACTTTGGTTTGATGTCCACGATTGTACAGTAAACAGGCTTGTATTTGCATGCCTGCCTTGAGTATTTGCTGGCCACACTCCTAGATGGATGTAATCAGCCAAAGCTATATACAAAAAGAGCTCAAATCTGCTTGCATCCATTCATTGTTGCTTCATCCTGCCTAGTATCAAATGCAGACAGGTGATTCTTTTTGGTTAGGAAGGTAGTCAAGCAGTCAGTCCACTACTTTGGTCCAAACTGAAATATCTCAGCAACTGTTGGATGAATTTCCATGAAATTCGGTACACAGATTCATGGTATCTGTAGATTGAGGTATAATAAAATCTCCTTGCATCATTAGTAACATTTTTCCAGTACTTTAGTTTATGACTCAATACCCTAATGGCATTCCTATCAACCTTAGCTATGCTTTGTGTGCAGTGCTAATGAGTATACTAAGATACAAAATTAAATTGGTGAATATGGTGAACATTACTGCTGATAATCATCAACATGTTAGCATTGTCATTGCGAGCATGTTAGCATGCCGATGCATCACTGGGCCCAAGAACAGCCCCACACAGCTATTTGCAAGCAAGTATTGCATGCATTTCTCTATTATGTTTTTTTTTTTTTACTTTTATGTGGTGTATTATCATATGGTGATTTATGCCCATAGTTTACATTTGTTGAACTTTGAGCACAAGCTGCTGTGACCTTTGAGAATGCTAGTAGCTGTAGGCTACTGCTATTTTTGCAGTTTAAGATGCTGCTTGTGTCTCCAGTGAGCTAAATACTGCTATAAACATTAGAATTGCAGCATACTGTATAAATCTTTGCATACGACCTCACTTCTCAACTGTACACAATCTCAACCCAAAAACCTTTTTTCTGGGAGTGTGAGTACTGCTACTGTAGGCAGAAAAAAACTGACATCCGTTTAATTCAGTTCCTACTGTATAAGTCAAAGCTTATTATTGGACTTCACATAGTCAAAGGTACGGATTTCTGGTCAAAAGATCTGGTGCACTTATGCATAATGGGTTCTCGTGGTGAGTTAATTAATTGTGACTATCAGGCAAAGTCATCAATTGAATAAAGTGAACAGCTCCAGTATTGATTTACTTCCACAGGACAGCTTGACAAAACTGAGTTACTTAAGAGAATCAGTTCTCCCACAGCTAGGTATTAGGGAGCACAGTGGTTTATGTTTAACACAGGAGCAGCACAGGGCAGCAGCACATTATGTCTCCTAATAGTCATTGAATTGGATCACCAGCCACAGTCATTATCGGCCCTGTCTGTGTATAGGTGTGTGTGTGTTGTGGGGTCAACGAAACACACAAAGTGCTGGAGGGGGAGAGAGTAGAGGAAGATGTCCAAACAGAACACCCAATTAATATACTGTAACATTGCTTCTTGTCAGTGAGCACAACAGCAGAGGTAAACATTGTTTTTTGAGTTACATAAGAAGCAGAGAACTCAGCCTTCCTCTAAATTCTCTTATTTCTGACATATTTCTTACTTTAGCATCATCTGTGATAAGCAGAAATTAATTCTGGTGGCATCTCTCCCAACAGTCAGCTGTTTATGTAAATCAGGGGGAGATTGCTCTGTGGTCCATACATGATAAATGAGCGGAAGAACATAGTGTACATTCAGAGCTAACCCTCGAGAGAAAAAGGAAAGGATGTATCATTGGTGATTCGGACTGGTACATTAGATCATTGATTCATGCTCTGCTTGAGGAATGGTTGCAAATTAATTGCATTATCTCACTCATCTGTTACCAGTCCTATATATTCAATAATGAAAAAGCCTAAAGCGGTTAGAACAATGTTAAACAGAGAGAGGAGAAAAGGATCATGTCACTACTATGGTTTCTTATTGTGAAATATTTGATAGTGGGTCAACACTTGAACTCTTGCTAACAATGTACTTTCTCATCACAAACAATGATGGGTGACGGGTGATTTCTAAATTTGACTCAAGCCTGTGGTTAAATGTATTTCACATAAGCTCCACTGTAAGGCTGAAGAGATTGTGATATACTCTTAACTTAGATACATAGATTTGCTTACACTTACAATACGCTTACAATTACACTTACTACCAAATTTCATTTCATTGTAGCCCTGCCAGTATCAGTTAAGACATCTTTCCCTGGACCCTGGATAGAAAGACAGATCATGGCAATTCTACACTCCTGTCAAAAAAAAAAAACTTTTGGGGAGCTTAGTCACAAAGACTTGGCAGACTTGTCATGTAGCTTTTCAAAGTTCTCTGCTGTACCGTGGGTGAGCTCTCACGACTGAGTGTGAATGAATTGAAATCCTTTCCACTGTCCAAATACAGTATGACAGACCTAGATTGGCCATGAGTCACCAAGCTGTCTTTCCTCCTCTGAGGTGGCACTGTGGTCGCTTAATGAAAACTTCTCCAGACCTCCAGTGGTTTGAGCGCCAGCATGACTTTGACTCATGGGATTGTCACACGGCAGCGAGGTGTGCAATAGAGTGCACCAGACGAATAACTTTGGTCTCCAAATGGAAATAATTCAGTCTTATTGTCTTAAGGCAAACAGGAAAAGAGGAGAGATTGAAGCTTTGGAAATGTCCCGTCCAATATGATTGATGAGGGGTAGGATGAATGGTGGGCGAGAACAGACAATATGAATTTTAGCTTCTCTGGTTAAACGCCTGCAGCTTGCAGTAGGGCAGCAGAGCCGCGGGGTTAAAGAGGTGAGAAGTCTCCCATCGTGACAGGAGTGCGGCCATTATCACGCAACAGCCATGGGTATTAAATTGAGTTATTTCTGCCACGTCCAGCTGCCAGCTGGAGATAAGCGCTGTTTGGCTGAACCTGTGAACTTACCACCATCTCTTGGAACCTGTCCCCACCACGTTAATTGATGTATGCATCATCAGCACTGTTGCCTCATATTAATGCAACAAGAACACTGTAGCTGGGATAAGTGGATTGGTGGAATTTGATTTCAGGTCAAACTGAATTACTGTACTGTACAGGCAGTGCATATGATGAAGCGTTGAGCACTCACCTAAAGAATACTGATACAGGAGAAGCATCAAGCTTTCCAAGCAACTTGTGCACATATCCTCTTTGGTTGTCTTTGAAATTCAAGTTAATGGAGAGAAAATGCATCGCATGTATGTTTACTGGGGTTCGCATCTAAAACGGAGGTGGAAAGGCAGGAGCAGCATTTAAACAGTCTCTAAATGTTACTTACACTTATTATTTAGATTAGGGCTGCACAATTCATCGCAAATTTGTTGTCTTTGCAATATCAATATGCACGATATATGTATCGCAAAAGAGTGACTGAACTGCGATAAATAGTGTGTGTCTATTAAAGCTGACAAACGGTCACTGCCTCGCTGCAGAAAATGACAGAACTCGATACCGTCACTGTGCAGGTAATAAAGTTGAGATCCATTTCATGTACTAAAAATAAAATTTATAATAACAATGAAATAATTTGTAAGCTCTCACGGGCTACATAAAATGAGGGGGCGGGCTGGATATGGCCCACAGGCATCGAGTTTGACACCTGTGCTGTATAAATTGATCTGCTGTTGTGGTCTTATTGTTTCATAATACGTCTAATTATTCGTTCACATGATAGAAGATAATGAAATGATATTGGGAGAAGATAATATGCCAATTTTGTTATCTAGTCCTTAGAAAGACATTAACAGCCTTAAATTTAAATTAAATAAAAATAACCCATCAATCATCACAGTATACACAAATGTGGATGACAAAATACAGAGTATATATTAGCTAGATTAGATAGTATAGATATTTAATGACTCTAAATAATGTTTCCATTTCAGCCACTATTCTAATGCAATACAGCAAGTATAAGTAAAACGTGAAATGTGTGCGAAAACCTGAGAACCACTTCAGAGAGGATAAACCCCTTTGATTTCAGTAACAACATAGCCTTTTCTCTGACATTCCTCCCAAATGTTACGTTCGGGGATGAAAGTAGGCCGGTACGGTCCGGGACAGCAGCTGCCTGCCAAAACCCACATACAACAACCCATCACAGTCACATTTCCAACAAGAAAACAGATCTTCTAAAGTTAGGTCAACAAAAAACAACTGTTAGTTTTCTTAGAAATTGCTTCTAAATTGTACCAGTGTGTACTGTATGTGCCCGGCACAGACCTGTGGGTTTTTAATCTGTGCTGGAGGGAACACCGCTGCCTTTCCAAACCTGTTAAGTTACTGCTGGCTAGTGTCAACTTCTGCTGCAGCTGACTGTCTGATATCAAGTACTGTGGGTTTTTGGCAGGCAGTCATTTCTCGCAAAAATCTCCCAAGTAAAATGACAAAATAAGTCGTGATGTTCCATGATGTACAGTCTTGTTCCAACAACATAGACAGCAGGTCAAATATGCTATACAACTTCCCTGGATTCTGGCATACTATCTTTACTTCTTAAACCTGCACAGTGCTTGGAAGGGTGCATTTGATTTATTGCACCTGTGCTTTTGGGTTTTCCATGACTAAACGGCGCACTCCAATATGAAGCGATAAGGTTTTGGTCGTAGTACCGGCAACAACTTCAGTCTACTTTCACCCCACTATTGAAGATGAAGATGAAACAGCTGTCTCTCCATTTTCTTTCTATCCAGCAATCTTTGTTTACTGGTGTGTAACGTGCCTTATAGCTTGGATCTGCCAAATACAGTCTATGCTGTTTTGCAGTGTTACCTTCCTTTAATTTCTCTCATAGTCTTATGTACCTTTCATGCTCCCAATTCTCATGACCAGTGACCCATTGCAAGCAATTTGGACTGACTCAAACTCAACAATTTACGGACATGAGTGCTCTGTCGACACACCTCACATAGTACTAATGGTTGCTGCTGACGCAGATGAGCCAGCCTTAGCCTACGGATGGGATGATACTGAGAAACACAGTCGATTCTTTAATTAGTTGTAATTAACCATGTACAGTAACAGTGAGAATATTCATTGAAATGACGATAGCATTTTATTGATGCCTATAGCACACAAATAATGTCAGTAATCTCATGGTGACACACCAAAAGCATAATTCTTTTTTATACCAATCACCACAGCCTCAGACCCCCACCTCAACACCCCTGGGCATCTATTTCTTCAAAGGTTGTGCTGCTTTTTCAAATGCAATGAGGCATTTATCCCTTCTGTCCTGATTGGTGTTCCCCAGTTATGTTGCACTTGATTTTTAAAGAGCCTCCTGTTAAAAGACTGCGCTCGTTGGGTTTTAACCTTCACTCCCTGTTGTCAGGCGTAGAAGACAGACATCAAAGACGCAGTTTTGTTTTTAATTTCCATTACATTAACCACCCTGTTGATTGGCCCTGTAAAACCAGCAGTTATAGCTGTGGCTTCAAATACCATTTACTGTTTCATGCACTGCTCAACTGCCGGGACTAGTAAGTAGAAACTACAGTGGCTAAGTAAAATGATTCAAGCCCCACAGAGGCATTGTGTGTTGATATGCATTTGAACTGATTTTTCACTTCAAGACGGAGAAAGGAAGAATGTTGCTTTTGATGTTATAAGTCCAGGCCATGGCTAAGCCTTGGGATAGACTCTTGTAAAAACAGACGAAGCCAAGTCAAGGTTGAGGATTTGCTTGGGAGTAGGCATAGCTACGAGGTTAGCCAGCGAGGCCAGTCCGCTCTAGAACGGGGGGATTAGGGGCTAAAGATTAGACTCTAATGATCCTCAGGTCTGTGTGGAGCTTCAGCACAAGGAACATTAAACTTACGCATGGCCTGTCATCAAAAACAGTAAAGAGCTTAATAAGCTTCGCCAGTGAATTCTAGCCCACAGGCTTGTTTCCTCGTCCTCCTCTGCGCTCAGATAATATGGCGATAAAATGCTGTAAGTGTTGCACAGCACTCTCTTGACCTTGATAAGGCAACCAGCCATGATGAGGGGCTGAGGGAGGAATTTATACATCAGCTTATCTAAACAGCTGACTGCAGACCATTGACACACACAGAGAGGAGGAAAAGAGAGAAAATAAGACAAAGAAAAAAGAAAGGGAACGAAAGAAAGAATTATAAGGAAGAACGGAAGAGAGAATGCAATAACCAAACCTTTGAAAGAGGTTACCTCCCCTCAACAAACACTGTATTTTTGTACAGTAGAAAAAAAACCTGCCTCTGAGTAATGAACACCTTTTAATTTCCCAAGTGGAACACATTTAGAGGGCAGCATCAGTCTTGTGAAAACAATCACACTACAGACATTGATCACTACACGAATAAACAGAGTGAGGTGAGCAGCTGACCTTTCCCGTGTACAAACTGCAAGAACAAGAACACAGAACCAACTGAGTAGCCGAGTGGAACATCTCTTCTCACGTTCCAGCACCCAACAAGTTTGTCGCTCTGATCACCCGTTTACTTAAAGTAGGTTGTGTTACTTCAAGTGACACTCTAAAAACAATTAACTCTCTTTGTCATGATCAAGGCTTGAAATGGTGCATTACTGACCTGAGGAATGCATCATTGCTCTGTTACAACACTATGTGGGGCTGGGTGCTTTAGCAGGACCAGCAGCAGCTGAATATCTGCCTTGTCCTCCATTATGTTACTGCGAACAATGGCACGCAGGGCAACTATCTGTTACTAGGATGACAGTTTCTCCAGTCAGAGTTTCTGGAGGAAAAGGCATAAAGTTTTTTGGGTTTTTTTTTTGGTCATGGCAATATTCAGACATGTCCACGCAGTGAAACATGGATGTCCTGCTTTGAGGCAAAAGAATTCACCTCCACTCATCAGAGTTTTTGCCTCTGTTGAAAAGGGTTAATGCACTTAATGGGAGATGGAATTTGAGTTAATTGGCAGCTGGCAAACAATTGGATTTGTTTCCAGTTTGTGACCTCTACTTCTTCCACTGTCTTTATTACAATATAACATAGCCTATACCACCAACCTCTGATGAAACTACGCTTTGCTCAATGATTTCAGAGGTTTGCTTCGAATCCACCTGACACTTAGGCAGAAACACATGTCCAGCAGCAGCATCACAGGATGAACTGCCAACATCAGATCACTGAGGTGAATGACAATTAGGTAAATCACTTCTACCTAAATCCTCCGCCTGTAAATTTATAAAACTTAAGTAATTCTTTTAATCTAACCATGATAAAGAGGACATCCAGGTGGCAGCAGACAGGCATTACATACCTGGTGCAACAGTGGCTTGAGCACTGTGCCCATGCACTTTGAGTGCAATGCACAAGGGAGTAGCCAAACAGTAAATTGCTTTGCTCCTTGAAAGGTAAAGAGGAGGAAACTTGCTGTGCCTGGGAACCACTGATACATGATAAAGGTGGTTTCAAAGTCTATCTCTGTAAACCAGTCAGCCAGTGGTGGAATCCCTCTGTCAAATCCAAGTATGTCTAGCATCTCCTATTTTCCTTTGTGTCAGGAAATTAGCAAAATAGTGACTGCTGTCCTTTTACTCAAGATAATGATTTGCTTAATCAACATCTTATCTACCAGAGAAAGAAGCACCAACTTCCTCTTGAAAGGATGCAAGGCACTATAGAAAACAGTCCATCTACTGTGGTGCTGAGACAAGAAAGCTCTCATATTTTCTCCTTCATCATCATTCCCTATGGCTTAGATAAGCACAAGGGGGAATAGAAATGAATGAAGCACTCTTGTACAGCGACCAATGACCCTCTCAGGCTAGAGAGGCCAATAGGAGGTATGGCTACAAGAACGAGGGATTACTCTCCACTTCTGTGATGCTGCTCATGAAGGCATGCACGTTGGACTATCAACAGAGGAAACAAGCTCTATGGGGAGAGAGGAAGCCCCTATGGCTTTTCTTTTTCAAGGCACAGCACGCACCGTTTCGGGTCTGATCTGCGCACGGACTGAGCATTTGACCGAACCATCTTCAGGCAAGGCTCTCACTGAAGATTCTTGCATTTGATTTGACACTTAACGGGTGACACAATTCAACTTGAACAACTACGGCAGCAAAAAATAGTTACATGATTACCATTAAGAAAGAATCAGCCTCATTACTCTCTGTTAACGAACAAATGATTTAGAGAGCCATGCATAATTTATAGAGCGGGAATCTTAAGCCAGGAGAGCTGCAAAGGCAGAATACAGATACAATTACTGTTTACCCAACAACTACCAAGGATCATCTTCACCTCTATAGAGACCATAACCTACTAAAAGACCAAAAGCCCCTGTAGGAAAACATCTTACAGCGTGAGACCAACGGAAAAGCTATGATCATTAGATTAGACAAGAGCACTATGTTGTGCTGTTGTATATAAAATGAACAGAACACATTTGGCAATGAGTCTCCAATACTGTGTATTACTGCAATTTGCCACCACCCTGACATTTTACACCCCACTAGGCATATTAATTTGAAAAAAAGAAAAAAGCTTCAGAGCTTTGGGGGGGATATTGCAATTAAACTGGCATAACTCATTGTGAATTTGTCACTTCCAAAGATGAACATGGCAGAGAGTGTACTATATATGGCTTACGCAAATATGGGTAATATTTGACATCCTTGCAGCAAAGCATGAAACACTCTGAGGCATTGTGAAGTAAAACACAAATGGAGAATAAATGCTTCTCTCTGCTTTCTTCAAATGAAAGGAAGCATGTTTTTTGGGTGTTTTTTTTTTTTTTTTGTATCAATTGTGTCCAAATTACCAGGAAACATTCATCCATCACTTTAGGGGGTGGCTGCATAACAACAAATGTGTTAGGAGAATGAAAGAAGCACATAAAAGAATGTGCTTGCAGAGAGGCGATAGCAAACGAATCTATAACATCTGCTCTAACAAACCCACTATTATAGCACCTCCAGACTATTATCACGTAACATACAAAGAGGCAAACAGTTTTATTGCAGCAGTAGTGTTATTTTGTGGCTTCAAGATATAACCAATGAAAGATTCTGAGATACATAGACAACCAAAAGTCTGCTATTGTGCTGGATGCCAGCAGCGGAATAAAGTCATCTTTTTGTCAGCCAGTGGTGCTTTGCCTCACAGTTGTGTGTGTGTGTGTGTGTATGTGTGTATAAGCATGTGTTCGTGTCATAGACACACGCTGTATGTTTGCAAGCTGATGCATATTCACTCTGTTTCAT
>JBCAUF010000790.1:23753507-23764786 GCA_038406115.1 Haemulon aurolineatum | reverse complement strand
CAGGGTGAAAAAATGTCCAGTCAGACAGGTTTTAAACACACCCCCAGGTTAACCAAACCAATTTGAAAGAGAAAATGAAGTAAAAGATTGTTAAAACTGACTTGCTGATTCAACTCTGACCTACTGTACTTCAGGTCTCTCCACCTCACATACTTGACCTCAAAATAAAGTGGCTCCAAACCTTCTTACCTTGTGACCCCTTAAAGCAAAGAAATGTCTACTTGTGAGCCATGGTCACTGCTTCCGTTAGCGGTTTGGGGCGAGGTTGTGGACGCTTTATCCCTTTCCCATTCTGTTTTTTAATGTGTCTGAAGATGTCAAATTATCCAATAATTCAAAGCAAAGATTCATGAACAAGAATTAGAGATACAATGTTGTTTTATATATCCAACCTCCAGGTTGGGAACCACTGTTTTGCATGGCCACTTGTGTGTCTTCAATGTAGCAATGTAGATGTGTTCCCAGGTCTCAACTGATGAAGAACAATGTTGTAATAACCACATTTTTTTGGGCAAAACGCTAAAAATAAGTCCCAAATAAACCAGCACTGTTGATTAACATGCATGAAAAAACAGCTGTTGTCATGTTATGTTTTCTCGTGTGTGCGTCTTCCACGACATTCATTTAAGTTTTCCTCATCAGCGAGGTTTCTTGCTCTGACTACTAAATGGAAATGTGGGCAAGCATGTGAGACTGCTTTGTGAAGTTCTGCGGTCACACACTCGCACACACACACAATAGCTAACAAGAGACGGAGCTTGAGCAGATGCATTTAATGTATTATTCAATACCACACATCCAAAGCTATCGCTCCATGGAGTTATAAGCATAAATATGTAATAATAACCCGGCAGAAAAAAAGACAATTCAACTGACTCTGTTAAGCACTGTAATGCTTAAAAATACTCGGCTCGCCATAGGATCTGCCTGAAAAAGCTAAAAAGAAAACTTCTTTTCTACATCCCTTTTGCTCCACTTTTCCCCACCTTAAGGTGCAAACAACACCCCAGAAAGGCGAGTCTCAGCTGGAATGCGTGCTTTAATAGGACGGGTGTGGAGGGTGGAGGTTAAGCTACAATTGCAGACCCAATGGCCGGTGTCAGTGAGGCTCTGGGGTGTTGTATTTTATTGTGTAGCTACTGTGTCAGTCATTGAGGTACAGCTGCGGTGACTGACTTCCACAGTGCACGCATGTTCACAGGGATTACCGAGTGTTCAGCGTGTTATTGAAAAAGGCGGACAAATAGCAGACCACCGCTCCCTCCTGACTCTTCGGGACATGACAGTTATTTGTCGAGGAGAAAACAAAGAGGGAGAAATGGGGGAGAAAGAAGAAGAAGAAGGAGGAAAAAAAAAAGAAAGGAAACTGACGGTTGTTCTCTTGGGGTAGAGTCTGGCAGGTGCTAGTTTGATGAATGAGAAGGCTTGGATTTTTTTGCTCCGGAGCGCCAGGGATAGAGAATGGCCCATAGCAATCAATGTAGATCAGCCAAAACTGCTCCCCAAGCAGCACAGTGATAGAGTGTGGAGCAGAAGGGGGATAGAGATTGTTTCTGTGTGTTGTGTGTGCCCGTGTTGCTTTGCGAAAGAGAAGGAAGAGGGGATGCGCACATGGGGCACGGGGCGAGGGAAGAGAGAAATGGTTAGGAAGGAGAAAATAAGCAACCTGTCATTTAATCTGCTCACCCTCCGTGTGTGACCATTTTTTTTGAAAACCACTTGCCACATAAAAGTAACCCCGATGGCCATCCACTGCCTCGAGGTTTGAGAATTCTGTTGACAAGAAACCAGCCTTTATCACACATACACACTTCTTGTTCACCCACATAAACACGCGCACGCTTTACCGACGGCGGTGTCCACTCGGCTTCTGTTTGTTCTCCTCATTGTCTTTCTAAGCCTCCTCCGAATCCCTCTCTGTATTCATGCGAGCTCACCAAGTATTTAAAACAAATCTGTCGTCTCTGGAGGTAATGGCAGCTGGGACGTGGAGGTCTGAGCGGAGACGTGTGGGGCTGGCAATTAGAAAACAATGTGTTTGGGGATGAGGACCAGGATTTGTGCTGCGGGGGTGGAGGGACGAGGGCCGTATGACGGCAGCTGTCGTGGTTTTGCAGCGAAAGACAGAAGCGGAGTCCCTCTTTTGTCGTACAGCACATCTCAGGAGCTTCTGTGTACTTTAATGAGGAACGAAGCCTACAAGCATATTAAACAATGTGACATAATGTAACTGCTCTTACAGTGACAGCACAAGACTGCCGTTGTCATGTGCCGAGGCACGCAGATGCTCGCAGTACTAAATGACTGCGTTGCCGTGACATCAGACCTGCAACAGTTGCTGAAGGTTGAAGGAGGCAACAAGACCATAAAACAACCACATAACAAAAGAGGAGAGCCAAATTGTTTTCAAATTGCAGTATTGACAGGGCTGGTAATGGATGATAACGTATTATTGGACATTTGCTGTGCGGACAAGAGATTAAGTGAATTGTCAATTTCTCCATCAGTGTGAAGAAATACCTTTTCTGTCACACATTGGAATCATTGTATCAATAAATTCATTCCTGCCAGATCATCATATCTATAAACAGTTTCTCATAGGTTTTCACAAGACGTAACTAAATCTCAATATGTAGATATCAATTAATATGCAGTGATAGATGATGTTATTCATATCTCTACCCCTGCAGATTTGCTCTTGAGTTACTGTTAGTTGTGGCGCTGAATCAGTAAATCAATTGATCGATTTATTGCCAGCAATACTGAATTATTCATTCAAGTCAATAATCGAGCAAAAGTGCCAAATTTCAGCTCCTCAAAATCAAAGAATTTGCTGCTTTGGGGGATGCTCTGGAGAATTATAATGCAATTTTAATATTCTAATACATTGCATAGATTTTTGTATGAACTGATCAATCACAAAAAGTAATCAACTTATCAGCAATAACAATAATTCTAATCGCACCTCGAGTTCGTTATAAGAAAATGAATGCAGCGTTTCTGGCTCCACTCAGAGATTCTGCTCGGGTCTATAATGAGCACTTCCTCCCTTTTCCCAGTGGCTCGGCTGGAATTTGTCGAAGACAATTGTTAATTTATACAACAGTTCCTAATGAATTAGCATGCAGGTTGCTCGCTCGCCTCGTCTTGCTCCACATATCCACCTCCATCACTTCTTCTGTCAGAGAAATGAACGCGTGTGAGCGGGACCGTCCCTCTGCACCTGTCGACACTGATACGCAGATGGGGAGATAATTGCGAAGGGATGATTGTTAAGGAGATAATTGGAGTTTCCATACCCCCTGGCAGGAGTTGGTCTGGGCTGGGTTTCTGACCCGCTGCCCAGGTAAGCATTTATTCAGCAGGCGGCTGGGCTCCGCGGCAAACCAGATTGGAGACGTGGCGAGAGGCAGCGAGGAGGTGAGACAATGGCCTAGCGTGAGAGGGTTATAGAGAGTGGGAGGGGGAGATACGCTCGGAGCTGAGGGGAGTGCTCTCACACCCTCGATTACCCATTTAATGAGGCGATGCCGTGCCATTGTTTTATTACTTTGAGAAGATGGGAGAAATCTAGATTTCGCCGTGTGGTCCCTGTGTTTCCCACTGCTAGGCTGGCATCTGTTCTCTTTGTTCGCAGCAGTCTCCCTATCATCTCCTCTCACAGACACTAATGCTCCTGTTTCTTCTCCAGAAGCCAGCTTTTGCCTTCTGTCCGCCCTCACCTACATTTTCAAGACACGCTTGCTTTTTGGCTCATCCTTATTAACCTTCCATTACCCCCGTTTCAACTAATGTAATCTCTCATGAGTATCCAACGCTCACAGACATTAATCTAAGATCTGTTTGGCTGGTCAGCTGCTCTGATCGCTGCTATCCCCAGCAGTGGACGCTCAGGAGAATAGTGTCTCCCGGTCTGCTTTATTTCTCTATTTTCTTCGTTTTCTCTTCTTCCTGCCTTCAATTGCTCAACCTCAACTCCTCGTCATTCTTTTTTTCATTCTTTTTTTTCTCTATTATTGTCTCACTCTTTTTTGCCACACAGACTGGTAACAGGGGCGACATAAACACAGTTTTATTGCTTGTGCACTGGTAGTAAATCTCCCTTAAGCTTGAGGAGCTAAAGCTGTTTATACCGGGGAACAGCGAGCGCACCTCTCTGGAGTGCAACACTCCATGGGGCATATGGGCGCTCCAGAGAGGTAGACGAGCAGCGAGGCAAGGCGCACCCCCGCTTGAAAACCTCTAAAACCTGTTTTGCGTTTCTTGACTCGATATTACAGAATAGGCTTGGATGAAGTAATCTCTCTGCAGCACATTGACACATTATCACTGAATGAATCATCTCCTCCAGAATAGATTTCAAGTCGTTCTGCAGGAGATCCCAGAGAAAACTGCTCTCACGGTGAAACCCCCCCCCCCAAAAAACCCCTCCTACTCAGTCATGTCTGGAGACATTCATGCAGAACCACGTTGGTGCTGCGTTTCGGTCCCCTGGGTGCCTGTCCTCTGAATGGTAGGGGATTGATTGCACTGTGTGAGTCATGCTGTGTTGGAGGGCTCGCGGAGTAGGCCACCCCCCACCCATCACCTGAGGGATTCTTCACAAGCATAAGCTGTGTGTGAGGTGCTCTCTTGTCAAAACCAGCGGGACTCTTTTTTTTTTTTTATTTAGGTGATGTGTTGAGGCCTCGGCGTCTCCCAAATGCGTGTATCGGAGCCCGCTGGTGAATCGGATATCGACTTCTTTTGCTCTGCCTCTCATTAACATAGCTGATTAGCTCCCTGGAAGATGGATGGGACCAGAGGGACCACAACATGCTCTCTGTTTTTATTACACACATCATCTGACAGTTATTAGCCATGGGTGGCTGAGTGGAGGATGATTGTGTGCGTCTTCCAGTGTCTGGTGTCAGATGTGTTTATCTCCCCTCAAAGGGCTCTGTGGTTGATTGAGTGACCCTTCACCCATATGGAGGTGGTGTATATTACTGCCTGATGTGACAGCAACCTTCCTGCTCCTGTCTTCCCCCTCATCTTTCAAAAGGATACCTTCAAGTATGTAGCATATAGCACACCTTCGGAATATGAGCCTATGAGTAAGGGACCTGCATGCAGCCAAAATGAAAACCTGTTTTCATATCTGCAGTAGTTTTTTAATATATATATATTGGAGGAGGTTTTTAATGTGAGATAACTGGGCACAGTCTAGGGACTCACAGTTGGCGCCTTAACCCTGAGGCCCACTCCTGCAATAGATCATATAATATAATACAATAGCAAAAACAGAGCTGAAAACAAAAAATCAGAGTTGAAGTTGATTAATTGATTAGTTGATCAAAGGAAAATGAATCAGCAACTGTTTTGATAATCGACCAATCGTTTCAAGGCTGAACCACAAAATGCGATATATTCTCAAAATGTTATACCGGGATTATATTGCTGGGATTTAGACTGGTGGTCAAAATACTTGAAATTATTGCCTTGGGTCTGTGGGAGATTTAATTATGTAATAATGATAAAAAAAAAAGAAAAGAGAATACCTCACAATGAAAATAAAAGTTGCCGTTGTAGATATGTTGTGTCCTTGGTTTCCCTTGCTGTGTCCAATTTTGCTTGCAGTTTTGACTGAAAAAGAATAGATTTGACCTCCTCTGGCATCAGTCTGAAATCTGTGGTCTTGTGGTGTAAAGGTGACATTGGACTGACAACATAAACCCGGGTGTAGTAGTACGATTGAGACTCACTGTATGAAGGTGGTGTGTGTCTCCAGGAATCAATCTGGTGGGGTTATGCTGAGGTGGAGGAAAGCTGACCTGGATTTAGCTGCTCACTCTTCCATCCCCCGGTCTTTTTTCACTGATGCCCCCCAAAAAATGAAGAAACAAACCAAAAAAACCCTAAAAACAACAAACCCCAACATTATTTCATACATTTTGAATATAGATTTCTTCAGTTTCATAGTAAAAATACATGGAATAGAGATTTGTGTATAGATGATGAAAGATGAGGAAAATAATCGGATGTCCTATTTTGTGGAGTCACCCGGCATGTCAGTCCTCAGTAGTTTGCCTCTATTAAAAAAAGGACCTTTACGGATGGTTGAGCAAGAACCCTCCAATCAGTACGCTCCCTCCAGCTGAACCCAGCTTCCTGCTGCTGTGAAATTCCCTCTGTGCTGCTGACCTTAATGTTACACAGGATAATGGCATGCAAGTCCCAGGGGAAGAAAATAGTAGAAACCCTGTGTTCCTTTCTCTGCCTGTGTGTGTGTGTTTGTGGAGGCATATAATGTAATGTACATCCTTATCGGAATTTGTGGTTTGCATGCGGTCACAGTAAACCCACGAGCCCAGGGTACATATGTTTACTGAGCCAACAGGCTCAAAACACTGCCCTTGTATTGATTCTTGTAAACCTGGCTCGGGTTTGGCTCTCCCAAAAATACATTTGAAAGATTGTTTTGTATTATTCAATTCAAGTGTATTGATTTTTTTGACATATCAAGCAATGCGGCGCTATTGAAAAAAGAATCACACACAACCACAGGAAGGAAGGCTGCCCTGTAATAATACAGGCCCAAACACAGGTTAGCGAGCACCTCCAGTGGAGCAGCTGGGAGGCATGCACAAGGGCACCTTGATACCTTTAATTGAGGCAGTTGACCAATGTATCTGGAAAAACTTGACCCGTGTTTACATATTGTCCAGTAAAATGGTCTCACTTTAATATTAGGGTAACTAAAACAATCACTACATTTTATGGATTCTGTGTTTTTCGTATTATAAACTTCTGTCACAAAAGCTTCAGACTGAATACTTATTTCGTATACATTGCTATTATTTTGTTCTCATGGCCTCATCACTTCTGATGTCATCAAGTCAAACTCTGACTTTGTTTTTAATGGTGCACCAGTGATGTTGCACTGGGCTATAAACATTCACGAGCAGCACGAAGGGTTGCTCCCATCCCCTAGCAGCCCTCTCATCATCCACAGCTTCAGATGCAGCAAAAACTGTCACAAACACGCCTTCTTTGTGCAGCCGGCACAGACACGTCTGTCATTTGATGTTTGGCTCATGCTAAGCAGAGGAACAGCTGCAGGGCACAGGAAACAGAGAACAGGGAAGACAGTAGCTGCGTGAGTTGTTTCTGACAGCTCCTCCTGCTGTGCAAGCATCAGTCCCTTTAGAATTGGAGTTTTCCCTTTCTTTACCGGCGGCCTAAAACTCTTCGGCCACACCAAATGCAAATCAACTTGTTGTTCATTCATAGGAAAAAAGTTTCCAAAGGGTGAAAATGTAAAGCCAGCAGACAGAGAGCTTTCCACTGAAGAATTGTGTTGACTTTTGGTGATGGTTATGGTTTGTTTTGAGTGTAAATAAATATGCGATGCAGCGGAAGTCGTCCATTATTTCAGAAATTATCCGAGGATTTTGCAAATTTGCTGATTCCTTGAGGGGAAACCTAATTATGACAAAATGTCCAAACACTCACAATTCCCACTTCATCTTCCAAAAGTCCTTTAGCAGCTCTGAGCGACTGTAATCCCTGCCAGAGAAGCAGACCGTTGCCCGGGCAACCTCAGCCCTGCCACCATGGCAGCTGTAACTGTGGCGAGGAGACACGGCGTGCCAGGGTGGACAGGTGTTGCTGGGGTCTTCAAGATCACTTTAGGTCTCTCAACCCTGCCTCAAATGTCGTTACACATGTGGAGCGGCGCTAACAAGCCGCTCGCATACACAAACACACTCAATATGCGGCGCCTCTATACCGCTACCCGAACGAGACCTCAGACCGCTGAGTTACACTAATGTTCTGTGTCATGCTCATGTTGAATTAGACGAGCACATGCTTCTGTTTGCCAGCTCGGAGCGGGAGGTCCATGCCACATGGCTGCATGTTTTTTTTTTTTTTTTTTTTTTTTTTTTAGACAGACATACTGTAGGTATGAAAAATGACTCATATTCAGTGAAACATGGGTAACCTGCTGTAGGGCAGAGTAATGGGACACTGCACAAAAAGTCAAACAAGCTCTCATTACCTTTTATCCGGGCAGAACATGGAGGCCACTGCCGAAATTGGTCCTAGAAAATTGTAAGGGGAAATATAATGTGTGCTAGAGGAAAGCAATAGCTGCGAGAGTGTCGATTTAATAGCGAGAGCGTGTGCAGACCATGAAGGAAAGATAGTTCTGTTACTGAGTCGGTGTGGCGAGGCTCAAAATGTCTATTTCAGGGCTCGCTTTAAGTAGGGTGAGTCACCAGGCTTTTGGTGCACTAGAGGCTGCATATGTGTATGTGCATTCATGTGTGTGCACATGTATTTTTATGTGATACCGCCGAATTTCTCTCTCTCCCTCTCTCTCTGTTCCTCCCTCTCCCATTCTCTCTGTCTCTCTCTCTCTTTTTCTCCCTCTCCCTTTCTCGCTCTCCCTCTATCTCCGTCACACACACACGTGCCTGCCCGGAGGGTGCAGGTCTGTGACAGGTTAGGCGTTTTGGGTGCGGGCCATCCTCTCTCTGTCTTTTCCCTCAGCTCCTAGCGGCGAGCTGGCCCTCGCGCGGGGACAGGCAGCGACTTCAATCTGTTTGGTAAATACTGAGATAAGTAAGGCCCACCCAACGCCACGGCAGAAAATAGCCCAGGCCAGACCATACGAGTGCAAAGATAGCCTGCCATGCTGAATGCACAGAGAGGATATACCATCCAAAGAGAAGGCTGCAGACTCAAATGTGGTATTTTGCAATATTAAAGGGTGTGAAGAAAGTCAGAGTGATGGGCAGACAATGGGAGAATGGAGAGACTGGGGGAGAAAAGCAAATGAGAGAGACGGAGGCCGCCTCCTGCTGCCAGTAAAATGTCAATGGAACCCCGGGGATGCATTGATTAACCTCTCTACTCCTAATCTGCCTTCACCTCCTCCACCTCTCAGTGGAGGCAAACACACAGACTGGTGGGACACAGATGGACAAACTGGCCAGCTTTGCATAAACATGCCACCAAGTAGCTTAATGGACAAAGGCTATTCGAGCTATTTTAAACTGACAATTCGAAAGCTCTGTGTGATGGCTCTGTGTAATTGAAAGGGGTAAAACATTGTGGCGAATGGCAGATATTTCCTTTTCTCGCGACAGATTTCTTTCACAAATAGCTGCTTTTTACACATTTAGGTGTTTAGGTGATGAAAACAATAAAAATGAAAGTGTGATGGAAAATATGGACGTTTCCATTATGGATTCATGTGAGGATTATTTTCCCGATTCATTGATTAGTTGCTCGGTCGATACAACATAAGTTAGTTCAGCTGCACATCATAATTTCCCAGAGCCCAAGGGGACGTCTTTAGTAGAGGGTCAGATGAGTAAAGGTAGCAAATCTTCACATTGGAGAGGCCATCTTATCAATATTTGACTGATCATTTTTCCTTTAACTCAATGCATCATTGTCTCTCCTACATGAGGAAATCTACAGCATATCATTTAAGCTACTTCCATTACAAGCCTACATAGAGCAGCTGTCATGTAACAGTGATAGAACTGATAGTAAAGGCCATGAATACAAGTTTGAGCGAGTGCCTTCTTGGTGTAGAGAGGGTGTATTCATTTCATGTTGGCTCACCATAACTCCCCAGGCCTTCACTTTGAGCTGTACAGGTTTTCTCAGTTGGGCACAAATATTCCGTAATCCTCTAATTAGTCCAGAGACTAACCTTCTCCATGCCCCCTCCCCCTCTCCTGCCTTTCTCTTTTCTCCCTGGCAGTTTGCTCCCAGTTCTCCAAGGGCGTGTACGCCATCATCGGCCTGTATGACAGGAAGACAGTCAACATGCTCATGTCCTTCTGCGGAGCGCTGCACGTCTGCTTCGTCACCCCGTCCTTCCCCATCGAGACGGCCAACCAGTTTGTCATCCAGCTGAGGCCCGAGCTCCAGGACGCTCTGGTGGGAGTGATCGACCACTACGGATGGACCAAGTTTGTCTACATGTACAGTTCTGACTCAGGTGGGAAACATATCCACCTCTTAATTGATTTCGCATAATTCTGTAGATCTGGGGTTGTCATTTTAGTTTGATAAACACATATCCTTTAAGCTTTGCCATCATCATGCAGGTTATTCTCTTGAATATTTCATTTGAAGGTTATCAAGTGAGTCCTCATTATCAACAGATACTTATCTTGAAGGCATTATCATCCACAGTCACCTTGGAGTTTCACTGTGGGATTTCTTTTAAGACGCAGTTCCACCACACGATATGCACATGATGACAGACAGACACAGAAGCGGTCGTTAAACCAACCACCATTAGCCGTCTTCATATTGCCATGGCGACAGCAATGGGGTCAATCGTAGCCATTGTGCAGCAATGAGCAGCCATCAGAGCATTTATTTTGGACCACCGTCTTTGTACAGACAGAGAACACAGAAAAGAAACATTGACCTGCACTGACTAGCAGATAAATCACACAATAGAACAAAGGATTAAGCGTTTCATTGAGCAGTTCACAGCAGTAACCCGTGTTGCAAATGACTCTTTGTCAGTAGCATGCCAAAAGGAAAAAGAAAAAAAAGAAAAAAAAGTGCTGCAGCATTCAATTTGAACGTCTTTATAACTCTCCTGCAGAGGCAAGCTGAAATAACAGAGCACACCTGTCAGCCTCCTGAGTCCTCCTCTTCCTCTCCTCTCTAACCAATCAGCTGTACCCTTTCCATAATGCCATGCCATCTGTCCCAGTTGTTGTGGGTTTTGGAGCATGACTGGGAAGGGTGTTTTTTTTGCGTGTGTCCACAAGCATGCCCATGCCAATTTGCATGCATACGGTATGAAGGGCTAGTGCAACTTTTATCTGCTTGTGCTTTTGACTTGTGTGAGAGACGTAAAACAGGCTTAAGTCAGCTTTAAAAGACAGATGCCATCATGTCACTCTGCAAAGCCTGTTATTGAGCAGTGACAGGGGAGATTTCACAGTGGTCTCTGGCCCTATTGATGCATGATGGCCTTAGCGCCATACATGTCCCACAGATTTTTTTTAATCTTCTGTGATCCCTTCATTATCCACTCGCAAATAACTGGGTATATGTGCATGTGTGTATATGTGCGCGCAGGGTCACCCCTGTGTGATTGAGGGGTGGGATGGAGCCAGTTGAATTGTATCAGTAGACCTCTGTTGCCTGGATACTACGCTGTAGTCACCCTTCCTGCAGGGTTATTTTAAGCCTTTAAGAAAAATCATATTTAGTTGTGAGGAATTTGTCTGGTGTGTGTGTGTGTGTGTGTGTGT
>JBCAUF010000790.1:23718798-23733041 GCA_038406115.1 Haemulon aurolineatum | reverse complement strand
CAATAATATCGTTTATCGTCAATAATTTGTGGGACAATATATCGTCCAGCAAAATTTGTTATCGTCCCAGGCCTAGTATTTCCCACTTGGGAGGGAAAGAACGCTTGAGTGTCAACATGTTGCTGCTAAAAGGGTGCAATAGTGAGTGGTTAAATCGAATTAAACCCCAGTAATAAAGCTAATACAATCAATTCAGCTAATTATAGAGGAGAAAGCTTAAACAGTTTGTTCACACCTGATTTAACTTGATTTAACTTTTACACATATCTGGTATGTGTACAAGGCAGGCAATGTGAGTACCCAGGTCTCACTAATGTATTTATACTCTCAAGTCATACCAGTGTTTTCTCAGCCTCGATCTACAAGCGTGCACAAGTCGTCATGCAAAAAGTCCTGTACGATCTGAAACTGTTACTGCACCAAAGGGGGACTTGGACAGACATAGATTAAATTGGCTATCCACATAATGAGTCAATTGCAAAAATGAAACACAAACATAAAGCATAAAAACTGTATTAAAAGCAGGGAAATTGAGTGTGAATGACTTACTGTAACAGTAACTGTAAATAGAAAGCTAAGATATTTGAATAAACAGTTCAAATAACTAGGTAATATCATATAATAATAATGTAATGGAAAATTGGTGAAATTGTTTGATAAAAGTAATGGATACTCAAGGTAGTTGAACTAATTGACAAGAAGTAATAATAAATGGTAGCTTCTCATTGACTTTTATGCTGTATAATAATATGGTAATATGAAAAACGACAGGTGGTGTGGATGAAGGGGTACTTCACAGGATTTAGAGGCACACTCGACAGAAAAGGTGGGCAGCTTTGGATGTGCCATGAAAAACTTAATGTGTAGTGTGAGGATTTTTATATATATTTTTAATTAGATGCCAATATCTAATTAAAAATATATGTGAAAATCCTCATTTAAACCCGAAGGTTGCAGTCTCCCAAGAGTGCGGACCTAAAATAACTCTCTCTGACATAATCTCCTATCAGTGTCCCCTTTTCTAGGAAGATAAATTGGTTCTCTGTCTTGGAACCTAAGAGAAGAGATAAGGTGTGAACAGTTATTGGGCTGTGGGGCAGCAGTAGAGTTTTTACACTTTATAACTTCTGTGCTCACTGATTCGTTGCTTGAGGGAATGTGTTGTTTTGCCAACATGAAGGTACCACTTTGTGCTTTCCTACAATCCCTGCTGTCCCAGTCCGCGCATACAGACCAGGCCTGGGCTAACAGGAGATCCGGAGGAGTGAAGCAGAACATGTTTAATGGAGCACTGGAGCTCGGTGTTGTCACGATCCTGGCTCTCGACTAAAACCAAGCCATGACTGGAATTTTAGGGTTTAGTTTTATGTAGCCGCTGGTTATTAATGGAGTCCTTGCTATATTTTAATAGGCATTCAGCACGAAATGGTACAGTTGCATGCAAGAATCATTTTCAGAATTCCCTCACGCTCTGTTAAATTGGGCTCAGAGGAATAAAATATGTTGATTTTTGCCATCTTATCAATACTAAAACTTATCACACATACAAATTTCCATGTATTTTGTTGTACTGAGTTTATTTTTGTGTGTGTGTGTTTGAGCTGTGTTCCTTCTGTGTGTGTATGTGTGTCTGTATTATAGTTAAAATGGCTGAGTGACAGCGGATCTCAGTGGAACTGTTTCAGGTCAATGAGACCGAGTCCTAGAGGACCTTCTGTATGCCATGCCATGTCTCTGTGTGCATGCTCGCGCCTGTATTCGTGCACGAGTGTGTCTGTGTGCGTGACGGCACACGTGGGTACTCACATACGTTCACGTCAGTCTTTGTCTGCGGCTGCGAGCGCAAGTGCATACCCCGTCGAACCAACACTGTCTCCCTGGGGTGCCGTTTCTCTACCAGTGGGCCTCGGGTTTCCATGTGTAACGATGATTACCTTCACCTCAACCATAAAGAGCAGGAGAACCCGGATAACTGTAACACACAGAGGAACCACCCCTGTCTGGACCCTGATGAAATATGATGGCAGGATTTGCTCAGCTCAGCACAGCCTTAGCTAAAAGCAGGCACACATAACAACTTGTGGGAATTGAGGGCCTCCGAGTGCTGTTGGACAATTCAGACTGAGTTGACGGGAATTCTATATGAAACACATTTTTCCTCAAAGTAAAGCGGGGCCCCAGGTGTCATGTCAGCTGTAATTTCTCAGGACACCCAATCAGTGTGAGATGTACAATTGTCTGTATGGTGTAACAAGAACAGCCTGGCCCTGGAGCAGAGGTCAGCGATGTCTGCTTCACCATCGATATGGCTCAAAACACACCCACACGCACACACACACGCACGGTTACTTCTTCACCTCAGATCGGATCTTTCCGCGTTTAATAGCACTCCTCTCAAAGTAGCAATGCAGTTGTAATGATCATACTCAGGCACCTTTTGTGTTTAAATTACACACCACACCTTTAAGGAACAAAGCCAAAATAATACCTTGTAATTTCATATAATTATCTTTTCTTTTGAACCTTTCACAGCAACAATTGTATTTTGGGCCCAGTCATAGGTTCCTTTTTTTTCCCCCAAAACCTCAGCTATGAACCAGGTGTTAAAAGATATGTGATGCATTGCACGTAAGCGTAAAATGAATCCATAACATTGATTCCTCGATTTTTAAATAGTAATATAAAACTTAACTACATGCTAAACCTTTATTATCAGCCGTAATGCTGTCTTTGACTTAATTAGCATGACAAACTGTCTTGCCGTAAAAGTTATGCTACTTACAGTCACAACAGCTTGTGTCACGAAATGATGCATGTCAGTACACAATTTGCTTTCACAGCGGTGAAATTTCCAAATTATTCCAGAAACTGAGCAGTGATTCTCCGTACGTTATTTCTGACACCGAATGTAACTGAAATAATGATGATTGCCGAATAGAATCTGTTTTTACTCATGGCTGCCCTACATCCAACAGGAGTCTCCATATGTGATGCTGAAGAAGAACCATGAGCAGCTCCTGGGAAATGACAAGTACGAGGGCTACATTGTCGAGCTGGCTGCAGAGATTGCCAAACATGTGGGCTACCAGTACAAACTGAAGATTGTTTCAGATGGCAAATATGGCGCCAGAGACCCTGAAACCAAGATGTGGAACGGCATGGTGGGAGAACTAGTGTATGGGGTGAGTGGAGAGAGTTTTGTGCCAGATTATTTCCCATTTAAGGTCAGATACTGTATAAGCAAATATAATGTATATAATACCTGAAAGTCAACCGTAAATGCTTAATGTCAGCCTTAACATGCTGATATGCATATATGTAAAAACCCAATCAATCAGCTCAGACTAACTTTATTTTAGTAGTCTGCCTTGTTCTAGTCTTCCTTGGTCTTGGTCTTTTTGTAGTATTTAAAGACATTATTGCTGTGTTTCATCTGCATGGTGTGCCCCGGCTTGATTCCTTAATTCGAGGTACTTTTCTCGACTTCCCTTTCAGCTATAGATTGTTAAATTTCCCCTCAATGTATGCGGAATTCTTTTGCGGATTTCCATAGCCTTGTGAAACGGCAGTGACATTATCTTCACCATGACACAAATACTCATGAATAATGAACAATATAATATGTTCCTTTTGAGATCCATTCGTCTGCAGCCAAACAGAGGAATGTCTGCACTCTGTCGATTGACCATGGAACAGTTTTTGTCGGGTGCAATTTTTAAAATCTGGGGCAAGGGAATGAAAAGATTTGCAATTTGCGGTCTGTGTGCAGGATGTTTGTGCGGAGTTTGAAATTTTCCAACTACACCCACAGACACTGAGAGTGATAAACTGCAGAAATTTTCACTGAGATTGCCTCTTTTTTCCTGCAGCCAAAAAAATGTATGTGTCATAGTGAGAATTTTTGCCACAATAGATGCCACAATCGCATAAAATTATTAGTATACAGCTGTGCGAACAACTCTGTGGGGCTATGCACAATGGTGCTTGTTTACTATGCAATGTTTACCATGTTCACCATCTTCATTTGGCGTGTTGGCATGCTAATATTTGCTAATTAGCAAGGAAATACAAATTATGGCTGAAGCTGTCGGACTAACACTGCAGGCATGGTCATTCCTGGAGTCATGCAGCTAATCAGACAAAAAAAATAGTACACATAATGCTATAGGTGTTTTGATAAAGTGCTTATGCCATTAATAACCATATTGTAGACTGTAAGAGACAGATAAATTACACTGTCTGCTGTTAACATACCTGTCTTTGTGCCCAATCCACAGAAAGCAGATGTGGCTGTGGCTCCTCTGACCATCACCCTGGTCCGCGAGGAAGTCATCGACTTCTCCAAGCCCTTCATGTCCCTGGGTATCTCCATTATGATCAAGAAACCCACCAAATCCAAACCTGGCGTCTTTTCGTTCTTGGACCCGCTGGCGTACGAGATCTGGATGTGCATTGTGTTTGCCTACATCGGCGTCAGTGTCGTCCTGTTCCTCGTCAGTCGATTCAGCCCGTACGAGTGGCACGCTGAGGACTACGAGGAGGGAGCTGAGCCGCAGACTCCCACCCAAGCATCAGCTTCCAACGGGGTGCAGCAGGGCCAGACGCCAGCTCAGCAGAACACCAACCAGCAGAGTCCCGAGCAGACCAATGAGTTCGGCATCTTCAATTCCCTTTGGTTCTCACTGGGGGCCTTCATGCAGCAGGGTTGTGATATTTCACCACGGTAAGAAACCAAGGCCACAAATGCATCCACAGTGCTTTGAGTCTCTGCTTTTGTTTGTTGGTACACAAAGAGACACTAAGCGCCACCTACGTACAATATATTTCTGTCTGCCACACCAACGCTTCGACATGCTGCATGGCTTTCATGCTCAACTCAGTTGGGCTTTGTTTATTGAGATTTTGTTCTTTGCCAGTCACTTGTCATACAGAGCAACGATAAAAGTTTGATGAAGAGCAGCAGAGGGAGTTTCTGATGTGGTCATGTTGCAGAGTGTTGCGTTTGCATTTTCCGCTCTCCAGATACTTCCTGTGGTATTACAAACGCAACGCAACCAACTCTTTGAACTGCAAAAACTTGTTGTTGATAGCTCTCTCCAATGTTTAAAACATTTCAAATCCACATCGATCAGCCTATCAATCAGTCGATCTGTGGGTAAAGGTAAATATCATACCCTTGGCAGACTGTTGTGGAGGATGCTGGTGTGAGTATTGAGCGGTACGTGTTGGCTCCCCTCGAGTGCTCTCATGAGTTGTGGCATGAAACCATTCTCAAAAGGTCACCAATTAAAAATCTCATTAAGTGTCTGAAATTAGAGACACTGAGGTCGACTTTCTGAGCTTTCCAGTGGGACTAGTGGGAGGAGATGAGAAGATAATGTCAGTATCATCACTGTAAGCTATGAACCAGTAGAGACAGGTTAGGTCACGGACAGACATAGAGCTACTTGTCTCTTTAAACATTAAGCTACATATACATTATGTATAGGGGCAGTGTGGTGGTGCATGTATGCATAATACATCTATAGCTACTGTAGTAAGGATGGAGGGCCTGATGCTGTTGCTTTGAAGAATAATTGTTAGCAGGCTTGGATGAGAAACTGAAGAGTTGCTAATGCCTTCATCCCCCCGTGAATACAGATGTGCACTCAACCATACCATCTAAATAACTGGAAAGAAATGGTACGCCATTTGGGGATTAGTCTCTTTCTCACTGAGAAATTGACGAAAAGATCGACACCACTCTCATGTCGGTACAGTGAATGTGAGACTGGAGCCGGGAGCTGGTTAGCTTAGTGTAGCATAAAGACTTGCCTGGTCCAAAGGTATAAAATAAAGCATCCACAAGCATATGTAAAGCTCACCAATGAACATAATGTTTTTTTTTATTTAATGCTCATAAAAAAGAAAAAAAAAAACAGCAAGTTGTGGTTCTTCCACTTTTTGTATGGAAATATACCAGCTAAATGTTATCTTGGCTCTCTATGTCCTGGCTGTGACTCCGCATTTGATGGACAGCGATGATACTAGTTTCGATCTTCTTATCTAACGCTCGTTTAGATATCCCTTCAAAAGTTGGTCCTGGTTCAAAAACCCAAAACATTTTTTCTCACTAATCTGTAGTGGTATCTGTGGTCATGGAGATAGTGTCTTGGTTTTGATTCACCCGGGGTTCCAGATATCCATCTCTAAGATTTCTGCCTGCACCCTGACACAGTCGTGGTAAATACAATTTTCTATCTGAGGGTTGAAAAGGATAATTGATAAGAATTTAGTGCCCGTGTCTGTCTCTAGAAACAATGTTTAGTTACTCTGAATAATCATATACATCGTAAATTGTTATTATTAAACTATCACTAAATATCCAGTGTATTTAGGATATTGTGTGTGAAGTGAGTGATTTTCTTCTAACCCCTGTTCTATCGGGGAATATCTCAGAGATGTATATCTCAAAGCCTGAACAAATAAAAGTGAAACTATCTGCATGGCTAGATGCCATCAGAGGTGAGCTAGAAAACATGTTGAAGTGTAATTTTGCATTATCTACAGTCAACTGATTGTTGGCCAACAATAGGAGACATGTTGTGTTGCAAGGCTCCTGGGTCTGAATGCGGTTATCTGTTTAGAGGGGTGTTACTGAGAAATAGCAGCAGTGCTCAGTCAGCCTTCCCTGATTGAGTTGCTGAAGGTTAAAGAAATTATAGCAATGTGCGACGCCCCATTTTTATCTTGGCTCCCATCTTGTGACATTTACGAAATGTATTTCCACTTTGCCGTTACCTTACACAAATATCAGACGGGAGAAAATCTCTGCACCTACCGTGCCGCATGCTGCACGCAGGTGCTCAGCAGTACATGATGTAGGTACTGGATCCCTACTCCCATGGGCCTTCACCTGACATTTACCATTTTCTGCCTGGAGACTCGGCCGTGCTTCATGCAGGATGAAGCCCTTTGTCCCGACTGTTACAGCCAGAAAATGCATCTACAGTAACTATTGATTTTCTTGTACGCCTTACAGAGTCACAGATAATGTCACCATGCGTCTGCATATCGTTCGTTCCGTGTGGTTTATCTTTGTATGCACACACACGCGCACACACACACATGTCTTTTTGTGTGCGTGCGTATGTGCGTGGATTTGTGTGTATGCCTCTGTATGCGGGCTTGACCACACATGGGTTCATGCATATTTGTTTAGTATTTGCATTTGTTTTGCTTGGGGGGTCTCAGTCTCTGCTGATGCAAGACCTTTCACTGACAGTTTAAGAGGACGAAACAGATTGTGCTTGTACTTGCGGCAATTCTGTTCATGCCACCTTAGACTACAAAGTAGCCAGTTATAAGACATATGGTATTTCATCATCAGTTGTAAAAGGAGACTGTTGGCCTGAAGTTCCATTTACCTACAGATAAAGCAGGGCAATGAGATTGAGTTTTATTTCCCTGGTAACAGGAGCAGTTTTCACTTGAGGTATTTTAGGATACATAACCTACACTGAAGTGCAACAGACGTGTATTGTACTTGTGTATGTTCTCATCTAAATAGGTTTCGGGCGCAACAGAAGATTTCCTTAGTGTCATCAGTGAGGATGACAGCTTTAAGGGCTCGTATCCTCCAAGGGCTTGAGACAAATATATTCCTTTTCTTACAGTGTCCTTCCAAGGTGACTCTCATTGTCTCATTGTGTCTTTGGTGGAAACACTGTTTGGGAGTCAGTTTGGCAGCGTTAAAAAACCCCCCACCATAAGTCGGTTATTGTGTGCAGCAGTCCGCGGTGTAGCGATCAGCATGGTTGATTCTGCTCGGTGTCTTGAAAATCAACACAGTGAATGTTTCACCCCACTGAGTGCTGCCCTGAAGGAAACATCTTCCCCTTGAAAATTTGGGTGACCTAGTTGCTCGAGTTAGCACGGCGCGTATTAACACACGGAGGTGCATGTTGATGTACCTCCTAAAGCGTTACGAGTTCCTCTGCTGGATTTAAAAGGATATGTAATGGTGTTGCTTGAGTTTTGTCAGATGAAAGCAATAATACTCGGGACCTCGCGTATTCTGTTGTCGCAGTTTCACATGAATCCAGTGTACATTCGCGTTTGGGCTATTGGGATTTGGGTGAATGAGTTTTTCATCCAGACAGGCTTTTCTGACAACAGTTTTGTTCTTGTACGCATGTGAGCGTGTGCTCATTTATTCTGATTTTTTGGCCCAAGCTCATTTCCAACTTGTATTTATGCATGTTTTCTAACCCATTTCCAAGGATGTAATTACACTTTTATTTCAGACTTCAGTTTCATACTATCATATCATTATAATATCAGGACAATTAACATAAAATCAATAGTAAGAAGCTTAAATGACACATTATCAAATTTAAGATAAGGTGCTGTTATTAGCTGGGCTAAATGTAAAACCTGTTTTTTGTTATTAAGAAAATACAACTCTATGAAAATACACCATTGGAATAACAATACAATAAATACAATGGAATAAAAAAATGGCTTGATTTACATATTTCATACACATTAGTCAAGTGATTATATATTGTATGGCACATCTTGAACACTTTCTGGCTCGATACTTAAACATTCGAGAACACACACACGTAAATGACTTCCTGTTGCTGAATTTGGTGACATTTCTGAGCAGATTAACGGCCCGTCGCTGTGCCTTTATAACTAATAGGTGAGAACAGAACGGTCTCGAGGTTCATTCAGCTCTGAGGTAAGCAGCTCAGTGCACTTCTCTCTTTATGCCTCTCCATTTAATCGGAGACAAAAGGCCAAGGAAACAACACCGCCGATCCAGTCTGTCCTAGACTAATCAGTAAGCGTGTTTAATTTCCCCGTCTGCCTGTATGCATATAGGCTGGCTCTATTAAAAGCATGGACTTATTGCTATTTGCTGCCTGGTAGTATCTCCGCGTTTACAGCCACCTATGCATGTGCACACTGTATAGTACATGATTGTAGACATCGATTCACACATCGACGTGATGCATTAATGTGTACAGTACTTAATTGTGTGTGTGTGTGTGTGTGTGTGTATTAGCCACCCGCTCCCCCTGCTATTTATTCTCTGTGAGACCTTGTTTACTGTGCTCTTTCTAAATGTCAGCACTGTCAGTCAGGCCCTCCCATAAGCCCCAGTCCGTGCTGTTGGGCCCTCCCTGTGTTTATCTCTGCAGACAGGTGGACTCTGAGAGTACCCCCCCCACAACTCCCCCGCCACATTACTCCATCCATCCATCCGTCCACCCATTTGCTTCCTCTCCAATCACCCTTTTTCAGTTTTCCTCTCCTCTCATCTCCTCTGCTCTCCGTCCTTTATGGATCTCTCTACCTCCTCCGGTGGCTGTGTTTGATTAAGAATTTATCATGTGTGGCATAGCCCCGCTCATCTCGCGGCTTCACCGATGCTTCCCGTTTCACCTGGCACACCTACCTGTGTCAAACAGCTGCACACACAAAAACCCACACTGTGGGAGTGTGATTTTATCCCCTTACACGGTGATAAAAATATGTGCCTTTGTACAGTTGTCGCTTCATACAGCTTCTGGGATCAGAATCAGAAATGCTGATCGCATCCACAGAGATTTTAAGACATGTTCTGAAGCCTTGGGCTTGGATTTCATGAGCTTGTGCAATATTTAAAGAAGACGATGTTTTTGCCCCAATTAATTCACATTTGTATTTACTTTTTTAAACGGCTAACTCTAATGGGACCATTACTGTTGGAAGCACCAATGGGATACTTTTACTGTGAGGCAGTTGCAAAACAAAAGTTGGCGTAAATCTGGCTTTGAATGTTTACTGAGCATTACAAGTGAAGAATTTTGCCTCCATGCTGCACCGACAATTCCTGGTTTCGGTCTGTCAGCTAAAGTTAGGAAGTATGAAAGTGCATAAAAAGCAGCAGCAGCATTCTGCAGGACCTGTATCAGTCTTGACCTTGTGGATTTGAACTTGTCTCTCAATTTCCGTATGAAGCTTGCCGGCTGGGAGCGCTTGGCAGGAAGAGAACTTGCGTAAAAAGGGCGTGGGTTCATGATGTTCCTCCAGTGAATGCGTTCTGAGATGTTTATGTCGGCGTCTGATGCCTTTGTGTGTGCCTAGGTATGTGTGTGTGTGTGCGTGTGTGTGTGTGTATGCCTGCCTAGGGGTGTATGTGTGTCTGATGGCCCCGTGGAGTTGTCTCCTCTCCTCAGCGCCTGTGTTGCTCCCGTTACATGATTGTAGACTGAAATAAATCAGCTCTGCCACTCACACTCTGCCCACCACAACAGCAATTTCTCAGCCTGGCGGTCAGAATCATTCAATAATGGATCAAGTATGTGGTGTATTATAGTAACCCGGGGAGGGTCAGCATTTCTCAAACTGAGTTTTTTTTGTCATAAAGTCATGTTTGTTTTACTCTTTGAAGCTCTAAACAGGAGAAGGCGAAACAATGTAGCCTCCATATGCACACATTCAGTAATGCATCTCTGGTCGTACAACAAGTGTTCAAACATATTTTCAACAACTGTAACAAGGCACAGCTGCTTTCGAGGACAAGCATATCATTGATTTAATAGATTTTAGATTGATGTTGGAAAAGCCCCTTTCATGTGAAATGAAATACACATCCATAGTGTCGCCAGTGCTATCAGAGTTTATGCTACTGTTAGCGTTATTTTTGCCAGATACATCAGTTAGTCCTCATTCTAAAAGCCTTTTTTCTTTTGTTACATTTAAATTGAAAACATATTATTTCAAAGTGCAAACGAGTATCAATAGGTAGAACATAATTTCATGACTAGCTTTACACTACACTCCAAGAACAAAGCTGTTTCTCTATTTCCACGCCTTCCACATGAATCATTATCTTTTTTTTCTAAGTTTAGCTTTATTGACCAACTTCATAGCTGGTCAAATCAGCAACAGTTGCCATCTCAGCCAGTAGGAAATGTAAGGCCTATGTCAGCCCTCTGTATCCAAAAAAAAAAAAAAAAAAACTACTATTCTGCACAGAAAAAAGAATGGGATGTTTTAGATGTGTCCAGTGGAGTGTCCTTGAACACACCGTCGCTGGGAGCTTTCAAAATGGACCCTGCTTGCAACTGCATTAGCGCCGGGCGATAATGGAACTTTGACAAATAAAGAAAGTTCACTGTTGGAGATTATTTTATCTCAACAGAGTGTTCAGTCCTCTCCAACGTGACGTCCTGTGGTGTACTCAGAGGGAATAGAAACCACTGGATGTCTGTCTTGTTACAGTTAAAGACCATAATGTGTTGCTAAAATATGCAAAATCATGCATGTTGTCTTGGAAGATCTAACTTGCCGTTGCTCGTACTATTTCAATCAGTATTATTTTTGCAGATTTCTCATGTTGATGTGGTTTGTGTGTGTTTATTTTGAGACACTTGCCTTGTTGCGCAGCAGCAGGTTTCTCTTTCTTTTACCCAAATTTTTCACAGCACGCTGTTCCTAACATATCTCTGGAAAACGGCCCCATCCATGTGTCTGCAATGCCCCCAACTGTGTATTAAAAACTTACTAGTATCATGAATGTACTGTTGTCTGGTATGTTGTGTGATCTAATGTAAGTGGCTGTTCAGTTGCTAATCAAGCCCTCAGGGAGTAGCCAAGTGAATACATGTGATCATGGGAACTATTGATTTTGCACAGGAATCAATGACGTATCGCTTTGCAATATTGTTGGCATTGTTGTAATGAACTGTAGAAGAAATCAGATCATGTTACACACCACTGAGTTACATAATTGTGGCGTTAGTAAGCTTCTGTCAAAGCAGTTGGGGAAGACTTAGCAGGGAGGAATAATTTATTCATGAAGAGACGGTTCAGTTTAGTTCATGGCATCGCTTATGTTTTATTTATCTGGAAATTGCATGAAAGCAACTTTTGATCATACATGCATGCACGCTCACTAGCAGAAACTAGTGAGACGCACACACGCACCCCCAGAGGATCTCACTGGGGTATCACGCTTTGTACACAGACGAAGACACCGTCCCCTCAGAGGCGCATACTATCAAATCTGCATATGAAACACGGTCACACGGAGGCACACATATGTTTCCAGCAGCTGAGAAGGGCTTCTGCTGTAATCAAGCTGTGACAGTATGGGAATGGCTTTCCTGCGGACGTGAATTATACACCAGCCCCGAGGCCGCATGGGAAATCTACCTGGACTAAAGTAAACAGTGCCAGTAGTTTGACTGGAAAGATGCGCAGAACGATGCTTAGAGGCTTATCAGTCAGCCCTGTGTGCGCTAGCCTGGAGGCTGAAAGAAGCCCTAATGTAAGCTTTCACTCTCTAATGGCTATTCCATTCTACTATAGGGGTGGTTGCCCTTATAGAGAGAGAAAGAGGGGGAGAGGAGGAGGAGTGAGATGACTAAAGTCTCTCTCTCAGCTCAGCTGTACTGTTTGGAGTGCAGAATGTGCTGCCATGGCAACCGTAAAGAGACACAGATTTTTTTTTTTTTGCTTGCTGCAGCTTCACATCACAAGTGTCTCTGGTGCGTAAACTGCTTGTGAGTGCACATGCATGTCATCTCTTTGCGCTGTTGCACACCGCGCAGACAGATTTAATGCGCCATGAGTGAGTTTAAACGCGTGTACTGTAGATGGTATTGATTTTCAGTGAGCGGTTTGTGATGTATCCGTGTTTGGATTTTTCTAGCCGGAGTGACTAAGAGGCTGTGCGTATGTGTGTGGGCGCGGAGCGAGCACTCTCACAGCTCGCCAGCGCTGACTTATCTCAGGTTACATGAGGCTAAGGCAGCATCCATGATATCATTCAGCGAAAGCCCCGCGCACAGCCACACGCGCACTGATTACGGCCATACCTCAATCACATCGATCTCCCTCGCACCGACACTCGAAGCGGCCCCGCAGCTGAATTGTTTTCACGCGGCACCACTCGAACGAGCCATATGTTGCAAAGCAGCCACTTAACTGTGCTGCTTCTTAATGAAACAAACACACGTTAAACTATTTCGTAGCTTTTCTGAATCATAAAGCCTTTTGCCACATTCTCCATAGCGCACTTGAATGAGTGTAATAACCAGCGTTCGGTGTGGTCGCTGCAGGCTGGTAACAACATTATCATAATGTTCTCTTTGCAACTCAGTGGCATGGTAATACTGACCTTTAGCGGGGAGAGAGAGGGGCACAGAGAGACGTTTTAATAAATCATTATTTTTTCACTCCCTGTGTAAAGCTCGCATGTTATTTTGGCCTTGAAGATGAAAGCGCTCTAAAATACACAGTCCAACAATCGTGAGCCTATCAAAACAAAAGCACGAGCAGCCGAGCAAACAAAATCAAAAGTAAGCCCACCACTTTGCAACAATATTGGCCATAACACGTTCTCGTCCCCCAGAGCCTCATTTAGCAATATCGAGTCAGGGAGAGACAGAATGAAGTGGTGGAAAGCGACACACACACACTGTAAGCGTCAGATGAGTGTTGTTGTCTGTGGTCAGGTATGCACTAAAAGCATCGTGTGTTGAACAGCAAACCAATTTGCCTTGTCTGCTCCAAGCTTGCTTCAATTTTTGAAGCCACGGCGGAGGGCCAAAACTGCCCTTTTGCGTGTGGTCTCAGGAACCACAGTGACCTATATGGCAGCACAATTACATAAAAAGGTAATCAGGTTTATAAATACTTTATTCTGGTTAATTATCCTGACATGGCCACATTATTATGCATGTTTTTAACAGGCGGTGTTTCGCTGAGGAGGCTACAGGGAATCGAGAGCTTAATAAAAGTTTTATCAACTCATAACATTTACAAGCAGCGAAGGCATAGCCGGCGAAATGGTAATTAGCAAAAGCCCTGTGATTTAAGCTGTTACACCAGTAGAATACGGCTGAGATGTATGGGCAAAATATGAGTGCAATAATTAAGGTTTTGTTGATACACATTAATACAGAATAAATGATTCAACTTTTTTTTTTTTTGCTGTAATGCCATGCAATCATGATGACGCGGCAGCAACACATGGAATTAGATCATTCACATGGTTCACCGCAATCATCACAGTCTGGTTTAAGACCTTTAAGATAAGAGAAAGATTACAAACACTGTGCACACACAGATTACAGACCACTATAGAGCTGCGTATGGCACAGTATATCTTCCAGACATATCTAATAGAGTAGCTCCTGACTTGGTTGTCATCGTATTAAGAAAAGACTTTTATTTTGGAGAGATAATTGATGTGCCGCTATACA
>JBCAUF010000790.1:23702731-23712732 GCA_038406115.1 Haemulon aurolineatum | reverse complement strand
AGGTGCTGCTGGCACCCCATGATTGGTGGTTATTTCTTAGGATGTGTTGAGCTAAGTATATAAGATACAAGTGTTCTTAGTCTGTATGAAATTTCCCTGAAGAAGGTCTGTGGATCCAGATGTTGTGAAGTTGTTGTGAGTCGAAGTTGAATTTTTCACTTCCATAACTGAAAAACAGAGATAAAATTCGAGCCTTTTGATACAGGAGAATCAAACGCTCGCTTGCAAATTGTTTGCTGCAGTATAAAATATGCACTGAGGTGTTTAGAACAGCATGTTGCTTTTCTTGCTGCACAGAAAAAGCTTAACCTTACCCACACCCCTTTTGAACAGTGATCAGTGAACAAGTCAAAACACACACACACACACACACATCCATACACATGCATACACACACCCTGCAGACAGCTCCGCATTCTCCCAACTGATTTTCAAAGGCTCGGCATCCATTCTGTGTTTGCTCTCCACTCACTCCCCAGCTGCTCTTTCATCATCCACCCGTCATCTGAAAAGCATCTTAAATGATTATGTTTTAGCTTCTCCCGTTTTTTTTTTTTCATTTTTTTTCTTCATACTTAATCTCGCCTTCATGTTCACGCTCCATTTGGCTTGACGGCACAAAGGTGAATCATGAAAGCCTTTTTTGTTTCAGATTTGTGTCATTTTCATTGCGTAAGCTCCGCCGCTCTGTGCCTCCGCACTTGTCGGGGACCCGATATGTAACGCAACATGATTTCTGCTGTTGCCGTTGAAGCCGGCTCCTCTAAAGGTGAAGAGACATGCAGAAAGAGAGTGGAGAGAGAGAGAGGAAAGACAGGGATTTGACTTAGGGGATTTTGCTCACAAATCATCCAGTTGTTTTCTGTTTTTTGAAAGTGCAATTAGAGCAGTGGCTAAGTGTTCTCCTCTGCCTATTAATCCCCAACAATTAATGTGCGTGGTTCCATGAAACATATTGGCAACTTTCTTAAAGTGAGATTAATTTGGCAGGCAGGAAGCTGAGTGGGCCTTTGTGGAACTGGTTATCTTCCCTTAGCACATTGGGCTAAGCTCTCCAAGCACGGTGGAGCGGAGTGGTGTGTGAGTGCAGGGGGAGTGTGATGCAATGTAGGTCATTTTGAAAAGTGTGAACATCGCAAGGTTTTCAGATTGCTGTTCTTGATTGTGTGCAAAATTGGCCAGGGAGAAAAAGGATGATGCTGTCTATTTTCCAAGCCACCACGTTAACTTGTAATTGATTCTGTTTGTAGAAATAAAGCGTGGAATCAACAGTCGCTGGTTTGAGATACGCATGGACGTGAAAATGTACTGCGTCTGTCTATAAGTATGTATTTTTGACCAAGCGAATATCCTGTCCTGTTTTTCAGCTCTCTGTCTGGCCGCATTGTTGGAGGCGTCTGGTGGTTCTTCACCCTCATCATCATCTCATCCTACACTGCCAACTTGGCTGCCTTCCTGACAGTGGAGAGGATGGTGTCTCCTATAGAGAGCGCTGAGGATTTGGCCAAGCAGACGGAGATCGCCTATGGAACGCTGGATGCCGGCTCCACCAAAGAATTCTTCCGGGTGAGAAGCCAAGATTCGAGCAGCTGTTCGAACCTCTGCGACGTGCACGCTGCATTTCTTCACTGTGGCCCCGCGTGTCACGGGTTAGATGTGTTCAACGTGAATCCCGCTCGTGTTGAATCCAGACCCCGCCACTAAAGATGAAAACTACTATACAGAGAGAACCACAGGATGTTTTTTCACCACAAATATTATCTAAAACTGGGCTTAATTTCATGAAAAATGCACTGATGGTGATTTGATAGACAAAGTACTGACAGCTTCTCTTTCTCTCACTTTTGTTAACGATCCTGGCTGACAGCGGTCTAAAATCGCTGTGTTCGAGAAGATGTGGTCCTACATGAAGGCGGCCGACCCGTCCGTGTTTGTCAAGACCACAGACGAGGGCGTGATGAGAGTCAGGAAGTCCAAGGGAAAGTATGCCTACCTGCTCGAGTCCACCATGAACGAGTACATAGAGCAGAGGAAACCGTGCGATACGATGAAGGTGGGAGGAAACCTGGACTCTAAAGGTTATGGCATCGCCACTCCCAAAGGGTCCCCTCTCAGGTAAAACCCGTTTGCCACCGCAGCGTGGCGGGATAAAAGCCTCCAAGTGCTTTTATTGGAGCGCGTGCATGAGCATCATCTGTCACCTGTTGATTTGTCCATCCAGCTCAGTTCCTGCACCGTTTTACTCACATATGAACTCACGCCATCAACCGATTAGTTTCTCCTTTTTGTGACACTCGGTGCTTTCTGATTCAGTTCTGCATCTTTTTTATCATAACAACACAACATGTCAGTGTTAGTATTCTGTTCAACAGAGTTTGAATGCATTGTGATCAGACAGAAAATGCATGACATTAGTTTTACAGCACTTCATCAAATTTTTCTTAATTTTGTTCATAATTTGCACGGTGTCATGAATACATTTACAACTTCATCACACTTCACCACCTTTGTTTGTGTCTGCATATAAATGTATGCAGCTAGCCTATTCATAGCTGACTTGTGAGCACGAGCAGAAGTGTAAAGTAGGACTATGAGATTTCCCATCCTCCTTAAGCAACACTTGTCTTCCTGCTGCCCTCTAATTAATTCTAAACCTGCTTCATGAGCATTTTCCCGTGTCTCATGCGATCTCTTTGAAACTCAAGCATGCCCTCAAACACATAGGAATGCACATGCAAAATGCAAATGTGCCTCTCACGAACCAAACAGGGCCCCTGAAGCAGGATTACAGCTTAAAGGACCAAACCCATATGGCTACTTTTCCACTTACGCCAGGGCTCACACCTCAAATGTGAAGTCAGCAGAGTTGAATTTATACTTGCCACATTCAATGTGATAATTGACGTAATGAGTGATTATTCATACTGGATGTACTTTTTCTGCCATCAATGTCCAAGAGCAGCAGCTGTCTTTTCACATTACATTAACACCTTAACCAACTTCCCATTCATATTTTCTCTTGCAACTAAAGAGAGAGCGCAGGAGCTGGTGGCATCTGAAGCTTTTAATCTGTCTTTAATAGGCCTCATTCGTTTTAATGAAAGGAGCCATATGGGGAGATTTCATTCAAACTCGCCGAGGATTCATTCGGAGGTTCCACCTTGGTTGACAGCCAAAGGTCAGAACATGCTGGCTAGAAATGTTAGAAGTGCAGCCTATGTCTTACTAGGAGGCTCCATCTAAATTCTATACAAATTACATTTCATACAGCGTGTAAGTGCTGTATTAGTGACGAGACAAGTGCTGAAATGAATTGGCTCCCAAGTCAAACCTACAATGTAGCAGTGGGACGCAGTGCTGAGCTGCTGAGGATGGCCCCATTATCCCTCTCTCTCTTTGTTATAAGCAGAGTGCTGTATGTTATTCTGATGCTGCCTTTCTGGCCATTCGCAGATGTCTGATACTGAGTTTCATTAGCAGATAACGAACATCCATGACTGGATGTGTCGTATCGAGGGGCGGACATTGAATGGTTCAAATGTTTTTATGGTTCAAGTAGAAATTGAGTAATTGTTCTGCTCAACTGGAATCAGACATGAGTGAATGCCGGCTGGATTCAAAGAGCTAAGTTCAATCATACCTGCAGTGCACCGTTAATGCATCAATTTGCACAGAGTACTGTCTCTATATGCCAAATTTGAATCTTCAGATACACTTAGAATATCTGCTGATAACAGGTACAGACCTCATATCAGTGCCTTCTTTTGTTCAAAAGTCAAAATGGTTTCTTGCTGTATGGAATCACTTTTATGTAAGTTAACATAAGGCTTTAGCTAAAGCATAACTTTTTAATTATACGAGTAGATGTTCACACATGTGAGTTTAGTGATGACAGTTTTGGTCAGTCCACCACTTTGGTCCAGACTGAAATATCTAAACAACTATTTGATGGATTGGTATGGCATTTTGTACAGACATTCATGGTAAATCAAGTGACTGTTACCAATCCCAGTCACCCTCACACTGACTTTGTGTTAATTGCCAATTAGCAAAGGTTAGCATGCTGACATGCTAAGCTATGACTCTCAGCATGGTAATCACAATACCTGCCAAACATCAGCATTGTCATTGTGAGCATGCTAGCGTTAGGCACGACTGTGTCTAAAGCCTTGAAACAGGCTGAACTGAGGACAGACAGACAGACAGACAGACCATCACGTTCATCTTTTCTAGCACATGCACAAACAGCACAAATGTCTTTCTTTTCAATATTTTGAAACAACTTCTTGGGAAAAAAGCACAGAAAACGTACTTTATGGAAACTATATCACATCAGTATTTGTTTACATTAGCTAACTGGGAATTAAATTAAAATCTTCACATTGAAATGCATTTATTTTGCAGTGCAGGTCTAATTGAAAGTAGCACTTTGAAAAAAGGATAATAAAATGACATCTTTTTAATTTACAGGACTGCGCCAGACTACACTTTGTGATCAGCCTGTGAAATGTTCTGCATATTCTGTTTTCCCTGTTTCATTTCAGACATGTATGATGTCCAGCCACCCCTCATCCCTGCCTGACTATTTACCCCATCTCAGCTAACATACAGCACAGTAGCCTCCCTTACATCTGCTCGTCTCAAACCAACTGACCAAACTAACCAATGACCTGCAGGTCTCCGGATCATCCATATCCACACACTTTGACTTCTTTCTTTGTGTCTGACTCCACTGGGCTGAGAAAGAATTCAGCGGTTTTACCAGCTCTGAGGATTACCTGTGTTCCCTACAGCTGTGTTGCGCACTTAAGGCAGTGGATAAAGACTCTTCTGCGTCTGCTGGTGAGAATATCACCAAAATAAATTGTTGCTGCACAGTGGAATCAACAAAAGACAATCTGCCGAAAGGCTGTAATCTGGACTTCTTTTATGCAAGTTCTGATTGCAGTTTCTGCGATTCGTAGATGGAGAGAGTCTTTGTCCACGGCCGCGCAGCTATAGGAAATACACACACACACTCGCCAGAGAGAGAGAGCAAACCCTGGGGAGATGCCTTGGATGATGTGGCTCATATAGATTAATGTTCACGACTGTGCAATCTGTAGCTGGTGACACTGTCTCCTTTCAGCCTGTTTAAGAAATAAACTTGAAGTCAAACTGACATTTAAAACACTCATTGTCCCTGCAGATAAATTAATCAACACAGGCTATTCCATTCACCAGGATGCCGTTATGGCTTGAATATTGATAAGTGCGTTACCATAGCAATCTGTATGCTGGTGCCACTGAAAGGAAATTACCATCTGCAGACAGACTTCCGCATCCAAGGCATCTCCATTTATAGTGTCTGCTTTGCCTGCTTCTGAGGCCCCTGCTTGGTAAAACCTAACTCTGCTCCTGAATGGGCACACAGCATTTCAGCCCATTGCAGATACACAACTAACACGTGCATCTAAAGCCAGCACTCCTGCGCCATATCAGTAGTTCTACGCAGGAGTTTCTAATCGTAAATCAGTGTTGCCATAATCACCACCACCATGCGAGCAATCTCTTTATATCTGTCCCATAGAGTGTCTCCTAATGGCTATCATTTTATATTATTTTCAAGAAACCCAGTAAACCTGGCAGTGTTAAAACTGAACGAGCAGGGCCTCTTGGACAAATTGAAAAACAAGTGGTGGTACGACAAGGGAGAGTGCGGCAGCGGGGGCGGGGACTCCAAGGTCAGAGCCAGTTTGATAAACCCTGCGGGTAACCCACCACCACTGGGAGTGGGGGGTGTGTGGGGAGGGGGGTAACCGGCAGGCCCACGCTGCACTACCACTCAAGCAACACTTAATCTCTCTGTGGTGTGGCGAAGGGCAAAGGAAAAGTGCCAGGGGGGGTGATTATTTGGCCTGCGGTGGCTGAATCTGAAAACCACAGAGGTGTGAATTTTGTTTCATCGCTGCCGCTTCAACAAACGGAACAGCGATGATTTAAAGTTGATCAGTGTGTGGTAATTAAACCAGCTGGGCCTCTTGTGCTCAATCACATTTTAAGATCACATGTGGATTTGTAGAGTTTTATCTGTTAACTTCTGGCAAAAAGATACAATCGAGGCATTCGTGTTGCATACGTGAGGGTAAGCAGTGTGCCGGTTACCCAAAGTGATATAGTAATACACATCTACTGCCTTAGGGAACAAGCCAACCAAGCTAGATGGAGTATTAATGCATATCACTTTGACTCTGATGTTTCTAATGATGTTTATGCTGTGTATATATATATATATGTGCGTGTGTGTGTGTGCGTGTGTGGTGTGTGTGATGCTGTACTATGAGCAGGCTCGAGCATTAACGTGTGTATGTATTTGCTGCTCTGTGTTTCTGAATTAATAACATAAAATAACATGGTATAATATGTTATTTATGTTATTTCCTTGCGGTTGGAAGAATCCCAGTAAACCTAGCGGTGTTGAAACTCAATGAGCAAGCCGTCTTAGACAAACTGAAAAACAAATGGTGGTACGATAAAGGGGAGTGTGGCAGCAAGGACTCCGGAAGAAAGGTTAGTCTCCAACCCAAACTTGTCACCTCACAGCACCTCCCAGCACAACCCTGCCCTGATCCTAGACCAGCCCTAAGTCCAGCCCTCCACCCCAGCTTCTATTTCACTGAGCAGCACTCCCCATGTGGCTCTAGAAGTACGGCTGTATTGGCCCGAATATAAGACAGCCCAAGGTTTAAAAGATCACAATCAAGATGAGAAACACTAAATGCAACAATGTAGGCTGTACACTGCATTTAATTAAACCTATCATTACATATAGTAAATTACTTAAAAAAACACTATATAATCAATATTTTTTTGTATTGTATAACATATACAGTAAACTACAGTTTGGTGTCAGTGGATACATTCACTGAAAATCATGTGAAGTCATGGCAGCCAATGTGGACACAAGAGTCAATTAAAAGAACAGAGTAAACGCTTGAGCATAGTGCAACAGTCGTAAAACTAAAAAAGGTCAAAAAGGAATATCTATTTGGGCTTTGTTAACGTTAGCTAACATCAGCCACCAAAAGCTGCGGGTCAGACCAGACCACGTAAGGCTGTCGCAGGAGAAACCCCTGGGTGCATTGAATCGAACAAAAATGTGTTTTTGTTTCTTTCAAAAGTTACATAGTCTTGCATGAAACTCTGCTTATTTGAGACTTTTGGACTCAATCAACACCATAGTTAATTGAAAATAGCTTGCCCAGCAACTCTAAAACAAGCTAGCTTGATGAAGCGTACTCTTGTATTGCCATTGCAATATTCAAAGAGATCCAGCTGTAATCCACAAGAAACATTGTCTTATATTCGGGCCAGTAGTCTGCCGGTACTCTGGTGTCTATTTGTCCCCACTGATGAGCTTGTGTTGTCAGATTTAATGTTCATTACCAGTGTGTACATAAGTATTGTGTGGTGGATTACTTAGGATTGTTACAAAGGCTTGCTAAACATACAGTGACTACAGTTACCATCTAGGTAGGATAAATCCTCTTAAAATAGCTTGTCCAAACCCTCAGACACACACAGACACATGCACACAGATCAAGTGTGATGATAACCTTGAGTTTGTACTCTCGATTGAATATGAATCACTCTGAAAGCAATTTGTTAGAATACTACTCCTACCCAAGGAAAGAGAGTAAGAAAAAGAAACACAGACGGTCGCGAGGGAGACAGATGATGACATTAGGCCGTTGGACTTTGCTGAACCCTTCAAACATGTTGAGGTGTAACCTTTGCATTCTGGCCCGTACGAAATCCCGCCCCATCTCTCTCACTGTGTGTGAGTGTGCATGTGTGGATGCAAACCCCGTCAATCTGCTAGATCGACCCCCGAGTCACACCAAGTCTGCCGCTTGTGCTTGCATGCACTTGCACTTTATGTTTTACAGTGTTTCAAAGAGTGGCAGGAGAGCCTTTGCTCTTTAGCTCAGGTGCCTCTGCATCTGGTTAAAATGACAGCTTGCCTTTTGATCCTGTCATTACGAGTGCCTTTTATTCTTTCGCTTGTTCATATTTTGATACTTTCGTGCAGGAGTTTCAAACTATGTGCCATGATGGGCTTACTGTCCAGGGAACATATATACCTACAGAACACAAATATTGAGAATATACTCTGAGATCTCTTAACCTATCTAAAGATTCAGACCAGGGACTTTGAAATGAAGGACAGATTTAGTAGGATACATGATGTTGATGTTCCCAGCTAACTCTCGGCCAGAGGCAAGCTATTCTTTTAATATTTGAGCGACACTCAACATGTGAGGCTTTGCCTCTGCAGCAATCTCCTCATCTGCTTAAAGAAACAGAAAAACAAAAGTTCCCAGAAACAACTTTTTACTGAAGCAGTTATTAGTGTTTTGAAAGGCTAAGGTTCTTTATTAGTAGTTGTTTCCTTTGGTTTGTTTTTTTTTAAGTAAAAAGGTTTGACACACACACACGCACACATTTATTCTAAAACATTCATAAAATTGGCCACAAGGACCAACTCAAGAAGGCTTTGTGAATACAGCTCCAAGGGAAAAACATAAATTCAGCCAGCATTGGTCTTTGAAATCATCTGGTGTTTTCCATGGAGAGGAGCAGAAACCTGAAACTCTGAGTCCTCCGTGGCACATAGTTTGACACCCTTAGTTTTACCGTGGGGTAAAACCCCTAATTTATATTACATTATGCTACTAAATGACAAGGCATATTTAGATTACAAAAAACATACTAAATGTATTCAAATGCAAATTTGCCCTTGGGATGAAAAACTATTTATTTAAGTGAATGGAACAAATAAAAGCTTGAATGTCATAAGGGCTGTTATACTGAGTTGACTGTAAGCTCAAATGCAAATAGAAGCGTAATAAATTGTAAACCATCCTAACAGAACTATAGTTTTCCATGTGGCATTAATGTCTTCAAGGTAATCCCCAGATAGGTTTACATTAAATGATATCCTCGTTAGACCCCATTGTTCCACGAGAGCCCTTTAGGTTGACTGATTTAAGTCTTAATGATTCCATTTCATTAGAGACTATAAATAGGCATGAATGTAAGTAAGTACCACTGCGAAAGAGAATAATGACCCATAATATGGAGCAATGCTAAACTAAAGACTTGTCTGTGCTGTTGTGTTGCATGAATGCATGTGTTTGTGAGGTATTTATGCATTTCACCTATACCTATTCTTTCACAAAATGTAATTTTTGGAAAAAAGTCACATGTATGAGTATTTTGACTTAAAAGGTTCATATGATAGCATTGTGTAAAATGTTTAGAATTGCATACATAAGTCTAGATCAGTATCTTATTATTAGTATTTTCAACATGTAGGGCCTGTCTCACAAAGCCAATTCACTGCAGTCACACTGTGTTTGAATTAGCATGTGGATTTACTGATCTAATCTGACAGTGGTGCTGCTGGATAACTGGTCTCAGAAACCTGGTAACCAACTAGCTTCAACACAGCTGTGAGTGCGGACATGTAATAAGTGAGGTGTCAAACAAACAGCCAATTGCATTACAGTTTAAGAGCTCTGAATTTAATATGAGAAGAAATTAAACTGTTGATTCTGACTGGGTAAATTAACTTCAGACCAGTAAGGAGAAATGAAGTTAAAGACATACAATTAGAATATAAAAAGCTATAAACAAATAAGGTAGAGATTAATAGAATGTAAACACTATACACACTACAGTATTAGTGGCTGGTGTTTTAATATGCTAAGCAGCCTAAAATAAGTATTGGGGAAAAAAATGTTTGTCTTTTTCCGTCAAGAAAAAATCACAGAATGAATAAATACAAGAACAAATACAGCATTGAAATGTTTCATTAATGTTGCGTCTGCAGACGTAGAGAGGAGCACTGCAGGAGTATGATTTGTTAAATTAAAAAAGACTTGATAAAGCCCTGTGACCAAAATGTAGCTTGAATAAATCACTGGGAGCTAATTTTCGGCATGCAGACATTCTTCCTT
>JBCAUF010000790.1:23653519-23665520 GCA_038406115.1 Haemulon aurolineatum | reverse complement strand
GCAGTTCTGCTCAGGCGCCAACCTGAATGTTTTCCTCCCTCTCTGGCATGGCGCCGTACTGTCTGTTGATTTGCTCACGAATGCGGCTGCCGAGGCGCTGGTACCAGTCTTGAGCCTGCTGGTATACGCTGTCATGGAGATGCTGTAAGAGCTCCAGCTCACTGCCATCAACCTGGGAGGAAGGAAAACAGAGAAAGAAAGAAAGAGATATTGATATTTTCAATGGGGATCTTCTGGCTAAGTGTTGCTACAGTTTGTGATTTCTGTGACTCTCTGACCTTGAGGTCTTCCAGGTACTCTATGTCAGCGGTGTGGTAGCCATCTCTCTGGCCTCTCTTGAGCACCCTGAATCTGCTGCCACCCACCGTGTCCACGTAGGAGCGGCCGTCGGGCAGCAGCTCCAGGGTGAGGATCTCCAACATGCAGCCATAGTCTGCAAACCTGAGGCACGCACAGAGGTTAAACAGTGAGGGTCTTAATTTACACACCTTTGCTCACCTTTTTATGTGAGTTTTGCTCTACAAGTCAAAAGAAAAACTGTGAAGGATTTACATTTATGATGGTGCAAAGAAGGTTGAACTTTATAAACATACATAATCAATATAATGTGCATCGTTTTGCCCATCATTTGCATGTTTTATCATTATTTTAGATTACTGTACAGTAATAATGCTTGAAATTCAATCCCATGACAACATACGGTGGGACTAGGGATGGATGTCTGGTGGGGAATGAAAATGCCCAGCGGATCTCACGGCAGATTGGTCACCATGCTGCTATTTCCCACCCACTCAGGGTCACGTCTGACTGATTTAAACTTTGCCCACTGTGCTGCCTGCTCGTGCTGCTTCGCCATCAGTCCCCGCAGGCTCCACCTAGCCTGCTGTGAGCTCCGCAGTTTGAGAAATGTCAAACGCGGTCTCTCTGCGCCCAGGCAGTCTGGTCAAAGTGACTGCAGACATCTGTGTAAGTGGCCTCGACCTCACCTGGCTCAGTAAGCACATTATTGTCCACCAAAATCCACCTTGCGAAAAAGAAACAGAAAGGCTTATTGAATTGCATACCCCTTCCCATGCTCATAGCTGCACATGCCAAACTTCTTGGTGCCAGTCTCCATGCAGCGACGCATCATCAGCCGATATCGAGGCTCGAAGATGTGCAGGGGGCACGGCACTCCAGGATAGGCCACCGTGCAAACGAATATGGGGATGTCTTTAGTTAGACTACACAAGAAGAGACAGAAGAAGGGGAAAGAGAGGGCAAAAAAAGATAATTAAAATTAAATAAGGGAGAGAATTGTGAGAATGAGGGGCGACTGGAGTCGCCGTGATGAAAGTGTGGATGTGTGTGAGGTCGGTGGCCTACTTGGACAGTTCAGCCATCTCAGCTTCGTGGACCTGCTTCCTTTCGGCCAACTGTGAGGGGAAAAGTCGGGTCATGATGTCCTGGAGCAGAACTGTGGGGTTGTACTTTCTGTTTTTGAAGAACTGCCAAGAGGAAAGTGAGAGCAATCAGCTGTCATAGCAACAATATGATGCTTATAAGCAACTACAACACAGCAACCATTAATAAGAATTCACTGTATTGCCACAAGGAAGAAAGAAGAAGAAGAAGACCATTAAAATCCAATTTTGAACAGTCCTGCAATACATGTGTGGGTAAAAACAAAGATCTTAAACAGTGTTAATTGCTGATAGATGAGATAATTTATCACAAGTCAAATAGAGCAATAAGGAACCAGAGGCTTCATGTGTTTTGGTAGGCTGACGCGTGTGAAATATTAACTATGATAAGAAGAAAATCAAACAGCCACAGATCTAAAACAAGAGTGATACATGTCACCCTGCCAGAGCTAAATGAGGTGTTATTACCACAACGCCATGGCAACCGCAAGGCGTTAAAAATTAAGCCGCTTCTAAATTGGAGACGTTCATGTGCTCAAAACATGATCTGGCAACGTCTTTTCTCCCCATTAGGTTTTAAACAGATATATGAAAGTGTCTGCGGGTGGTTACCTCTTGTAGCGGCTGCTTGCAGAGTGGACAGCGGAGGTTGTGGTCCAGACTCCTCTCGATGCAGTTTTTACAGAAGGTGTGACCACAGGGGGTTGTGACTGGCTCAAAAAACAACCTTCAGAGAACGGAGAAAAAGGGCATAAGCTCGAGTCAAAGCCAACATGTTAGCGGAGGGAGGCCCTTATTATTCATGCTAATTGCACGGCAGCTGTACGTCTGCCGAATGCATGTGTGTGTGTGTGTGTGTGTGCATGCTGCATGTGTGCTAAACATTAACCAGAGAGAGAGCGAGAATAGAATCGGCCTGTTACATGACTCTGCAGCAGACAAGGTACAGGCCGCAATGCATTATTGATTAGAGGGAGCACTCTGGCACACTGACCTAATGCAGAGGGGGCATTCAAAGTCTGACACAGTGAGGACACCCAGAGTTTTCTCTCTGCAGTGACTACTTTCACCTAAGAGAGAGAGAGAGAGAGAGAGAAGGGGAAGAAAGGAGACAAGTTTAAGCTTTGCGACGCACCACTGAAGAAGGAGTTGCAATTATTATGCAATTTGAAACCATCTGGCGGGTGTTTATGGTGGAGCTGTTTGTAGTGACAGCGGCAAATATGATTCATGACGAGGACAATGATGACCGAGACGTGAACGCGCGTACCCCTGCCATGCCCATCTTCCTTCCTCATCATCATCTCCTCGTCCTCCTCGGCGGCAGGGAGGAAAGAAACAGCTTGGCAGAGGCTGAGGCAGCACTCGGTGCCCGAGTCGTGTTTCACCTTGGAGCCCTGAGGACAGTTTGATCAGTCAGGATTTTACAGTGCACACGAGAACAATGAACACTCTCCCCATCCAGATGCGTGGAGCTTACCTGGTGTGCGTCTCTCCTCCCTTTTCCCTCTACCTCATCCCCGTGTGGGTGTTTGAGGCCCTCAGGGTGAGTGGGCCCCTGGGAGCCGCTGAGGCTGGTGATGGGGCAGGGCTCTTTCAGGTACTCGGAGACCACTTGCAAGACGCAGGACACCTCGTCCGGCACGGCCATGCCCTCTGCCTCCAGGATCTGCCATTCGAATCCATGTCATCATGATACAAATGAGTCTCACAAAGGTCCTGAGATAAATATGTGTCTGTTTTCGGCAGAGTACTAAACTTCAGCTTCAGCCGCTCGGGCTCTCTCGATCGAACCAATGAAGGCAGAGGAAGTAGCGTGGGATCGTGGGAGTTATTTGTCTTCATTGTTAAAAAAAAACACCATTGCTGACATGACTCACTCATTCACTGTACCAAAAGCCAACACAAACTGAAACTAAAAAAGAGAAAATAATGAATTAACAAAAATTAGAGCGAAGGAAAGTTCTATCTAATAATCTTCAAATAATCAGAAGATGATCATGCATGATGACGTGACCTATAATGAAAAATCAGACATTCATGACATTGTTCAGATCTTTCTATCAACTAAATGTCATCATTTATGGAACTGGGTTAACTGATCACCTGCTCTGTGCGTGAGGTGTGCAGATCTGTTTACAATGCTTCACTGTAATCTGTTTATACTGCAGTTTTAACTCTCCAAGGTCAAAGTCTTTCAAGCAAACTCGCTACTTCAGTCTGCAGCTCGCCGCGCAGCTGTTTTCGCAGGAAAACAAAATAAAACAGCATCTGCAGTCATACAACTTTATACAAACGCTGCCCTTGCAGTTTTCCATACTGCGCCCCACGTCTGCTTAAATTACCCTCTGATGTTCCGACAGCAAGGCGAACAAACCTTCTTGATCTGGCTCTTCGCAGGAGCAAAGTCAGCTTGGAGATTTAGGCAACGGTGGAACTGGATGAGGGCTTCAGTCTGCTGACCCATTTCCAGCAGTACATTCCCTTTACGATAGAAGCCCTGCAACAGAACAGTGGAATCACTATACGCTGTATCGCGCTGCAGAGAAAATACAATTTCTGCTCTAATATCATAAATAAATCAATCTGAACGATGTTGTAGTACTTTTGCGCTGACTGCATCATGTCTCTCTGGCGACTAAATGCTTCAGTAGTGACATTTGTAAAGCGACATAACACATCCCTAAAGATAAAATGAAACAGTGATTATATGGGGCGGGCATGTGTGCCATTGCAGTGAGCCACCCACAGGCGCAAAGTGATTAAATGCCACTATGACATAAATAGCTGTTTGCATAACTTTGTGAATGACATAACATCGATAAAAGCACAAAACATCGCTCTAAAGGGGTCAGCTTTGCACGCTCTGGTAAAAATCTAAAAAGACAAATAAAAAGCAGCGCCTTCTCTTCCCTGTTACGTGTGTGCCATTACATGCACGTTACAAAACCAACCAAGTGTGGTGCACCTTGGGTTAAATTCAGCAGAGACGCGAACAGAGGTGAACTGGAGTGAAGCCCTGAATCTGGCATTGTCTATGGGTGACTTCAAGCGGATTAGTGCGTGCTGGGCCGGATGAGGCACAACAAAAGCGAGCCGTGACGTGTTTTTAACCGACGCTGTCAGCGGCACGCGTCTCTCACCTCGGTCCAGTCGGGACGAAGGCAGCAGAGGTAGTCGAGGTCGGTCAGCGCGTCAGAGAAACGCATCATTCCCCGGTTCGCTTCGGCCCTGTACAGCTTCAGACTCTGGTCTTCGGGGACTGAGGGTGCAAAGCGACAGGAGAGAGAGAAAGAAAAACAGGAAGAGAGGACGTCTGTTTACACAGCTCGGTGCAACATGTAATACTGGTTACATGCAAGGTGTGTTTTCTGATGCCGTTTTTCTGCGCTCACGTGTAGGAGGAACGCTTCAGGTCATCTGCTGATACAAAGCCCAAAGAGTCACTGTTGCTTTAGCTGCTGCTCCAAGTTGAGTCATGTTTGGCCTTAATTACTGAGTTTGATAATGCCCCATTATGATGTAATTAAAAAAAAAACTGTCAACCACAAATCTCCAATTAAAAGAGTCACAGTGACATATACAAATCTGCCAGGAGAGTGTTACACAAGAACGAGGAGGGCTGGAGCGATGGAGGCGGCACCGTTTAATTGGATTGGCAGGGAGGGCAAACATGTAAGTAATTCAGCGGTGCGCTGATTCACTTGAGCACAAACACTCCCACCATCACCAGCACGCCTACTGACTAGATAAACTCATCTAGGGCAGAAGTTGTCCCTTTTACTTCCTCGCTGCTGTGAAAATAAGGTCAATTGCACATACAAAGGCGAGCGCAGGGGATCAGCAGCTGTGCCGATGAGGCAGCAGATCTGCTTGTTTTGTTTAAGAACATAACTAACATGAGCATTTGGGTCCGACGTGTAAATAGCCACAATTTTCTTGTGCAGATCCCAACAGGTTGGCGCGGAAAAAACATTTACAGGAAACACACACAGGGCTATGTGCACACAGTAAACACAGACAAACAGCAAATCGATGACACAATCACTACTCCTCACTACGACAGCATGTTCAACTGTCCAATAATCACTGTTTTATAGCTTCAGAGAAAGAGCGGAGAGATGTGATGCCCCATAGTTCTGTGAATATTATGCAAGAAATCATACTCCTTCTACAACAATGATATGAAATGAACTTTGTACCTAGTGGTGTCAACTGTTTGTTTTGGTAAGACAGCAGTTCATGTGTGAGAAAACCATGCCATCATGTAAAACTATGAGGCCTCAATAGTTGAATTGTTCCTAATGTGCCCAAAATTTGCAGAATTTTCTTTGTTTCACTTCAAATTTTCTTCAACTTGTCTGTGATTGTAAATCTATTGAATATTTCAAACGAGCAGTAGTCGTAGTTCTCCCTGCTACTGTAATGTCTGAGTCTGGATCTCTATTTGCAAAGACACTGACAAAGTTTGTTAACCCAATACAGATAATGACCATTGGAGCTCCTCCCTGACTTTATTTGTGTTTTTAACGTGCCATTAACATACAAAGCAAATAACTGAGGATCCAAACGTTACACTGTTTTCTATTTGTTATATTATTTTGTTCATTGAGTTACATCAAGTTAAAATATCGAAGGCTTTCTTTGGATTGAAACAGACACCCCCTACTACACCTCCCTTGTCCACTCTTCCAGAAGAAAATGTTGCAGTTTCAGTGGAATAATCCTCTCAGAAAACTACAAATATATAGGAGTCATTAAGAAGGAAGCAGTATCCAAATCTGTTAAGAGATCAGTCTTTCTGCAAGTTTTCATACTGCCAGATAAACACTGTGTCCAGGCCATATCTTCTTGAACAATTGAGAGAGGAAATAACCATATGTTCGCAAGGGTGGTTCTAGGAATCCATGGCATTAGCTGTGAAAATAATACATCTTATCCTCTTAGGCATTCCCTGCTTCTTCATCCATGATTATGCAGCAGACACGTATGCTGGACTTGACATGAGTTTATGTACGTGTTGTCTTACCTTAATGGATCAATGTGCACACATAGGGAAAAAACAAACAAACAAACAAAAAACAAAAAATAAACAGGACTCTTGCTGTACAGGAGGGAAGTTTGAGCATCTGGACACTGCTTACTGACCCAGTTATAATCTACATTCAGGTTATCACCAGCTTTGGAGAGTGGATATATAACCCACCACATGAGCATTGCTTGAGACACCAGGTTTTCTCTCCTCTCTGTCATTACACTTCGTACGTGTGTGTGTGTGTGTGTGCACATTGTGACTGTGTTCTGGAGAGCAGGACGGGATGCACCATCAGGCACCATCACTGGGACATCAGCCAAAAAACACTGTGAGCAGTGCGTAAACGTGTGATCCCAAACTGTCTCCTTAAGACTTTGAGTGTTTTCTCTTCTTTACACAAGCATGCACAGTGAATCAGAGCACACACACAAGCAAACTTCTGTGTCTGCAGTGGGCAAACGATCCCTCGCACGTGTCCCTTACCTAAGTCTAGCCCCTGGTTCGCGATGCGTAAAGCTTCCGTGAACTCGCTGGCTTTGAGCCTCTCCAGGATGTGGCACTTCATCTTGGTCTCGTCCGGACGGCACTTCTCCACCACGCCGATGAGCAAGACGTTGTTCTTCATGCTCTTCACCTCCCTCTGTTTTAACCTCTCCTTGCACGCCGGACATTTGGACGGCAGGTAGCCCCCCACGCATCTCCGGCAGAAAGTGTGACCGCACGACAAAGTCACCGGCTCGCACATCAAGAAGAGGCAGAGCGGACACTCCAGCAGATCCATGGTGCCTGGGTTATTATGTCACCGGCGCGGCGTCCCGACGGGAGGATGTGTTGCTTTGAGCGGACAGAGAGGGCTTTTCTTTCTGTGCGATAGTTCTGCATGGACAATTTAAAGAGCCACCGACAGCTGGCGATACAGTAAATGTGTAACCCCCCCCTCCTGGATCACATCTGCTCGGACCCGAACCAGTTCCTGGAAAGCCGTTCTACTGTCAATTCAGCCCTCAAACACTCACCTCATGAATGCCCTTTACGCACGTTATTTCTCCATTGACACTATCATTTTTTGTCCTAACTTAGTCTTTGGTTTGGGACACATAGCGTCTTCCCTTTTAGTTCAATAAAAAAAACAGAAACTCAGCTTTCAATTCTGCTCCTTCTCCTCCGCTCCAAACTCCACGGACCGCGACCGGGACCACACCGGTCTCTTCGCGCATTAATATTCTGTCTTTTCGGTGGCGTGTGTCCGCTTTGAACCCCTAAAACGACGTCTCCACAGCCACAAAGCTGGGTCACTGTGCAACACCATTACATTACATAAATAAAAGACCACGTGACGCAGCAGCGTGCGATCCGATTGGACGACGGGGTGGCTTTCCGCCCTGTTGTGAAACCCAAGGATGCCGAGTTTCATAACGTAATTCCTGCGACAAAAGTTGTCGTTTGTGTCTTTATTCGGTTTAATTTAAACACCTGGGAGGCCATGAGATGATTTACAAACGGCCAGTCGCGTTTCTAGTTATTTTCAGTAATAATAATTCAACTTTAGGGTGCGGTAGAAAGCACACTTGTCACAGTGTAGGGAATCCCAGCGGAGGATAATAATAACAGTCAGGGGGGCGGGCACGCAGGAGCATGACATAAACCTAATTATTTTTATTTACATGCCCTAGAACCTAAGCCACGTGTAAAATGCGAGGTTTTGCAACGCTAAAAAAGGGGGGCCAGTCGTGGTGGTGGAGGTTCAGGCTGCGGAAGGAGACTTGATTTGCTGCTCCTGTTCGGGTTTTGTGTTGTTTCGGGCATGGCAGGACAGTGCTGCAGAGCAGAGCAGCTGTGATGCAACAAAATCTCTGATCATCTGTTACACAAATCAGCGTGTGTGAAGTGGACCCCGTCTCACACACACACACACATACACACAAGCCATCCGTGGTCAATTAGAGGAGGCTGGAGCCTGCAGCATTTCATAGATTCAGATGATCCCCGCCTGCTGCTATACATAGTTTATATAACACGTTCATGAGGAAACATAAATATGTGGTTTCCCCAAGTGCCTGTTACACAACAGCAACGTTGGAACTAAGTTTTATGAGCAACTCTTTGAGTAAAATCCTACAATATACTTCTTTGATGTTTTTTTTTTCTTTCCAAGATTGATAAATACAAACCCAGCCTGCGAAACAGCGAGTAATCAGAGAAATACATCTGACATATTTAAATATTAAATTGAGATTTACTCCCCAAAGATTTGGCATCAAGGAAATCGATATGCTTTGAAGGAGACGCATGCTTGGCTGAATCAAAATTACTTAACATGTGCTGCTGCTGGGAGAAACTGTTACATGAACAAGGAAAAAAACATTAGTTTTACCAGCTTTAGAAGAAAAAAAAAACAGAGGTGAAAGGGCTTGAGGGAGGGAGGAGTGACTATGTAACCAAATACTATACATACTGACCTTTCCATGACCACTCTCACTAGATTAGACAGTATGCAAGTCACAGTGACTTTGTGGTTTGTGAACATTGTAGAATGTCAACACATATGAAATACATGAAACTCTCTTACTTTAAGTAAAAGTATAGGTGTAATGAAAACCAGTGTTGTGACCATTGTACTCTTACTGCAATTGGAAAGTTCTTTATTTGGCTTTGCTACAAAACCTGAAAGTTGGCACCCCAGCTGATCTGTGTAATATTTACATTCTTCAAATATCGCAAAACAAGAACTGTTAATAATATCTACAGGATAGCTTTTAAATAAAACATCAATCAACTCCCGATATATGCTTGGATTTCAGGCCCTGTGAAAGCACAGTAAACATGTCCATTCTTTATCTAAGTACAGCATACAAATAACAAATACAGTTTAGATGTACAAAAAAAAGGGAATATGACTCCTCAACAGAAAACAAAACTTAAGCAATTTCATCAATAATACTGCACATGGCAGCGTCTTTGTCCCATACTTTGTCCCTCTTTGAAGTAGGGCTGCTCTTATCCTGGTGACCTGCTCCCATACAGCTGGCACCTGCTTCCTCTACGTCCATTGGCTCCGTTTTAAGCCTGGGAGCCTGCCCAGAGGAACAACCTGCACTAGGTACTACTGACACACTTCTTGTCCCATCACCAGCGGCATCCGGACCCTCCATCTGTGGTAAATCATCGGGTAACGATGCAAGGCACCCTTGGATCATCTCCACCACCCGCTCCAGATGTTTTTGGAACCTCTCAGCTGTCTCTAGCCTCTGTCTCTTCTGCACCTCCATCATCACCCTCAGTGTCTCTCTGGCTTGATGTGGCCTGTATTCATTTATCAGGTGGTGCAAATGAACAAACAGTAGCTTTAAATCCTCCAGCTTCTCTTCACGCTTTATACTGCCAGGGCTTTTGATGAGGATGTCGAGCAGGTCCAGAAAGTTCACAAGAATGGACATGTTGAGCTTCTTCAGCTCCCGTTTGTGGTCAAACTGCATGGGGTGAAGCCTCTCGATGCCTTGGCTCTCCAGAGGCCGGATGATGAGGTCATCACACTGGAACTGGTTGCCAAACATCATGTAGCTGTCTCTGATGGGCGGAGGTGGCTTAGGAGCCAGACCCTTGCGGATATTTTCATCTGTGTACTCCTTGATGTACTGCATAGGTGGAGGAGGCAGGGCGCTAACCTGCTGTGGTTCACCCATGATGCCGACCTGAAACAAGGGACAAAAGCTGTTTGTTTTCTTCTTCAAGTAATACGAAACAACTTTTTAAGTTAGATTTTGTTTGCCAGTTTTTGAGTTTAAATACTTAATGAGGTTTTCTCAATGCCATTTTAGCAGTAGAATATATTGGGATAAGTTGGCATCTAATCAAAAACAGTAAAGAAGTAATACAATCCTTTTATATAAAGATAGAAATTCTGTCATGTAAAAATGCTGCATTTAAACAGCTACGTATCTAAAAGCAAACAAACTGTATACAAATGCATGCACGTTGTACATGTTAAGTACAGCAAAATGTGACGAGTCAGAGGTAAACGTACTCATTTCAAAGAAAAAGTTAAAACTGCACTGTTGCAGTGACGGGCAAGATGAACTTTCATTGTTGTGGCCAATCTAGTGAATAACGTTATGTTCTCCTGAATATTTTATTTGAGTTCCTCTTGTGTACCTTAAGTACCTGATCTGCAAACTGACCTCTAACTAACTTACAGCTATCGGGAAAACATATTCGAGCAAAAGGCTATATAAAAAACGATTTTTTCTCCACTTAATGCAGTAGCGTTAAACCACATATTTGCAGTAACCATCTAAACCTCTATTCATGTTGTTCAATAAGTAACGTCAGCCTGGAGTCTAGACGGAGCTAATGCTACCTAACTTAGCTCTGTGGTTGACGTTTGTGCTGCTAATCTCTGCTCCGTCGGTGACAACAAAACCAGGGAACAGAACACAGCGATGATACCTCCACACACCTCTGAAACGACTCCTCAGCTGCTGAACGTCGGCCTTGGGTATGAAATGTAGGAGAGGTAAACGATGTAATCGGGCAATTATCAGTAGCTCGTGGCTAGCTTAGCTTAGCTCCTTCCATGACACTCTTCTGTTACAATTCCTTTAGCGGAACTGTCCACGTGACAATTTCGGTCGTGCTGATTGGACCGTACCTAACGAATAAACTAATCCCTGATTGGTCCGAATATTTTGAAGCCTGATGAGTGGTTTAGAGAAGGTTTGCTGTTTGTAATGTAGTATTTGACAGAAGATAGCTTGATATTTTAAAAAATAGTGCTGATAGCGATTCAGTACGAATGTCAGATTTCTATTGTGCTGTTGATACATTCATTGTATTTAGCTGCTTAATTACAGAAACGTCTAATTTTTTAAATATATATTTTGTTGTTACAGTATTTATTTTTAGCTAAAACCACCCTGTTGAGAACACAAATCTATACCACTACGACTACCACTACCAATGTTTTATTTTTTTAGAAATTGTAATGATAGTAATAAATAAATTGCAGAAATTAGCTGTATAAATGTCTGTTTTCTAAATTAAAAACTCATACTCCTAGAAAAGCCATTCTGTAAAAATGGGCTATATGAGACTAAAAACATAACAGTCCTTAACAGTCCAGGTCCCAAAAAATGTGCATGTGAAGGCAATCACTTCAATTCACCTTTAGAATCAGATTTTATTTTTCTTCTAATTATTTTTTTATGTATTCTTTAAATCAGTTTTGTGTGCTCTAAGCCTAACCCTCTAAACCTTTTTTCACCAAAATGTGCATCCTGTGCACAGGGATTTTTCAGACACTGAGACTCCATTTTTCTGATTCTGTCAAATCTTCAAAACAAAATTACAACCCTGCACATTTTAGTATATGTATATTTTTTTATAAGTTGTTATTATTTCGGTTTGTCAACAGACAGCATTACTCATTTGTGGTCTTTTGCACCTGGTGCTTATCATTCTGCATTCTGTTGCTGCTCTCTCAGGCCGTGAAGACCACACACTCACACTCGCACACATGCACCCAACAGACCACAATCTCCTCTTTTCTTTTTTAAATGCTCAAATT
>JBCAUF010000790.1:23618516-23633027 GCA_038406115.1 Haemulon aurolineatum | reverse complement strand
TCAGTCACGTTATTATTATTATTTTGCAGTGTTTCTGTTTCCTGTGTCTCACTTGAGAGGCTGCAGACTGCTGCAGATGCAGGCGACGTCACTTCCTCAATCCCCACTCGCGGCATTATCTAGAATCTAAATAATAATAATGCCGCGAGTGGGATTCGTTGATGACGCTATTTAGTCCTAATTTTCGTTGATGAAAGCAACACTAGCTGGAAGTTAATTTAAAATGTTAGCGAAAACCAATTTGAAACATAACGAAATAAATTCTACCGTCTCTTTTATCAACATGGTTTCGTGCAGTATTGTCACCGTTGATGTTCATCCATATCATATCGACTACAGGCAGCGTAGAAAGAGCCCTTTCTGCCTGTGAATGAATTCATCCGAAGGTGACCTGTTGTCCCGTTTCTGTTCCCGCGCAGTGCCTGCATCAACAGTTGGAGGTGATTCCCGGCTACGAGGAACTCTTGGCAGACATCGTCAACATCTGTGTGGACTATTACGAGAACAAGATGTATTTGACACCCAGCGAGAAACACATGCTGCTTAAGGTACGCTCGTTTCGACATCTTTACATGCCGCCCGCCTGCGACAGTGTGATCTTTAGATGGCTGTCTGTCTCCTGCTGATGTAAAACAAATGGCCTCCCTCCTGTGCGCGTCAGGTGATGGGCTTCGGTCTGTACCTGATGGACGGGAACGTGAGTAATATCTACAAACTAGATGCCAAAAAGAGGATCAACCTGAGCAAGATTGACAAGTTTTTCAAAGTAAGACATTTGCTGTTTTAGCGTCTCTTTTATCTGGAGTTTTATCTTTTTTTCTTTGTTATGTGCGTGACCTTCTTCGCTGTGTTTTTCAGCTCCAAGTGGTGCCGCTGTTCGGTGACATGCAGATAGAGTTGTCGCGCTACATCGAGACAAGCGCTCACTATGAAGAAAACAAGTCCAAGTAAGAGCCTCCGTCCAGCCACCTATTCACAGAAATGCTCCCAAGCACGAGCGAAACCAGCGATTCTTAACCGCCGCGCCATCTGCTCCCGCCCTCCGCCCCCCGACCCTCCCATCTTCTCCCTTTTTTTTGCCCAGGTGGACGTGCACCCAGAGCAGCATCTCGCCGCAGTACAACCTGTGTGAGCAGATGGTGCAGATCAGGGAGGACCACATCCGCTTCATCTCGGAGCTGGCGCGCTACAGCAACAGCGAGGTGGTGACGGGCTCGGGCCTGGACAGCCAGAAGTCGGACGAGGAGTACAGGGAGCTGTTCGACCTCGCCCTGAGGGGTCTGCAGCTGCTGTCCAAGTGGAGCACGCACGTCATGGAAGTCGTGAGTTGACAGGCTAGGGGGGAGTATCTGTGTTTTTTCGTGTGTGGTGCAGGGGAGAGGGTTTGTGCTGCCGTCAGTCAGTGCGCGTGGGCTCAGGTATAAAACGCTCGCTGGTTTTGATCATTGATCGTTGGCGGCTTTCATCTATTTATGGCGCTCTTTGTCTCTCGCAGTACTCGTGGAAGCTGGTTCATCCCACAGATAAATTCTGCAACAAGGACTGTCCAGGCACGGCGGAGGAGTACGAGCGGGCCACACGGTACAATTACACCAGCGAGGAGAAGTTTGCCCTGGTGGAGGTCATCGCCATGATCAAAGGGCTGCAGGTAAATCGCCGCTGACAGGCGTCGAACTGCTCTGCCACCGATGTTCTCAACAACAGCTGACATCAAAGGGCATTTGAAAACTGTACATTGTAGCAAACATGAGAAGCCATTTGCCCGAACGGCTTCGTCATCCATTGTTAACCTTTAATGAACCGCTCTGGGAAATGCACATATTTACTTTCTTGCTGTGAGTTAGATGAGAAGATCAATACCACTCTCATGTGTGTCTGTTGGATATGAAGCTACAATCTAAAGTCGGATAGCTTAGCTCAGCATGAAGACTGGAAACGGGGAAGATTTTGGGCTTTTTAATGCAAAATTGTAATATAGAAATGTGTATTACGAAGAATTGCCATGAAGTAATTGAACTCTTACTGGAAAAAAATGGATCTGACACAAGCCATTACCCACAGCTAGGTCTTAAAACACGTCCACAGGGCATCTTTAATGGTTTCTATTCTAACTTTCTGCAAAAAAGCGAGTACATTTATATCCCAGAGTGTGAAATGATTCCTGTAGCAGCGAGCTGTTAGTCAGTAGCAGTTATTCCCAAGATCAAGGTGATGATCACCGCGCTGTGTATTGGGCTGTGTAGGTTCTGATGGGCCGAATGGAGTCAGTGTTTAACCAGGCCATCAGGAATACCATCTACGCAGCGCTGCAGGACTTTGCCCAGATGACCCTCAGAGAGCCTCTGCGCCAGGCCGTGCGCAAGAAGAAGAACGTCCTCATTAGGTAGACGTGCACAATGATGGTCTGATCACAGGCACAGTGAATTTAAACCAATGTCTCTTTATTACTTCACTCCCCAAAGCACTTCTATAATGCTGCTGTCTTCGCCTGTAGTGTTCTTCAGGCCATTCGAAAGACCGTGTGTGACTGGGAGGGGGCGAGGGAACCTCCGAATGACCCCTGTCTGAGGGGGGAGAAGGACCCGAAAGGTGGATTTGACATCAAAGTGCCCCGCAGGGCTGTAGGACCCTCCAGCACACAGGTAAGACGTGGGACAGCACAGGGACGGAGACAAACATTTAGCGGCTAAGCTATCCACCTGGCACAGTGGTGCAGCCTCTTGACTGAACAAACAGTAACCAGGGAAACTCGAGTCATCGTGAGCTCTAAGTGAATTGGATTTGAGGAAGTTTGACTCACTGTTTATGAAGCATCATCATCATCTTGCGGTCGCGCTCTGTTTGTAAGAACTGCTGCGTCTCCCAGCGTTCAAGCACACCTCCCAAGTGCAAAGGGGCACCACAGTACACAACAGTGAGAGCCACCACCGTAGCCATGTTGTTGCCCTCTACTGGCCTGGAGTGCAAATGTCCAAATGACTTCACTCCCCTAAAAAAAAAAAAATTGACCTGCCGCATGGAAAGAAGCCAAGATGCTGCTTCTGACCAGAACAAAAGAACCATTTCTACATGCATAGCAATCCTCTGATCTAGCTAACATTTTACCCCCATAATAACTTTTTTTCACCTCTGTCTCCTCCCCCTTGCAGCTGTACATGGTGCGCACCATGCTGGAGTCGTTGATAGCAGACAAGAGCGGGTCGAAGAAGACTCTCCGCAGCAGTCTGGATGGACCCATAGTGGTGGCCATCGAAGACTTCCACAAACAGTCCTTTTTCTTCACACACCTGCTCAACTTCAGCGGTGAGCGGGTCATTCTGAGGCCACACTTGTAAAAAATTATTGGCTGTTTCTGTACACTATGTATGTATTGCGAGGCACGGGGGTCTATAGATATTTTGATGTGAGCCGGATAATACTTTATTGATCCCACAATTGGGAAATTTCCTTAAAAGGAACATTGGTTCCACTGGGGCTTGAACCCAGGACCTTCTGCGTGTAAAGCAGACGTGATAACCGCTACACCATGAAACCACATGATTCATCCTCCTCCTTTGTCCGTCCGCCGTCCACAGAGGCCCTGCAGCAGTGCTGTGACCTGTCCCAGCTCTGGTTCAGAGAGTTCTTCCTGGAGCTGACCATGGGTCGCCGAATCCAGTTCCCCATCGAGATGTCCATGCCGTGGATCCTCACCGACCACATCCTGGAGACCAAGGAGCCCTCCATGATGGAGTAAGGCCAAACTTGGGAGACAAACTCAGATTGTGCTTGTACGGTGATAGTTTCATCCTAACTGCCGTTCTCCCTCTTGCAGATATGTGCTGTATCCTCTAGACCTGTACAACGACAGCGGCTACTACGCTCTCACTAAGTTCAAGAAACAGTTCCTTTATGATGAAATCGAGGCCGAGGTAAGGCTTGAATTCAAGTGCGCTGATCTTCACCTCAGTGCTGCTCTTACAAAACTCCACCCTCATCATTTTTCTTGCTCTCAGGTGAACCTCTGCTTTGACCAGTTTGTCTACAAGTTGGCAGATCAGATATTTGCCTACTACAAAGCAATGGCTGGAAGGTAAGAGACGTGACCTCCTCTTTGCACACTTTCTGCAAGTTATTTGGCGGATGGTGTTGCCGTCGCCGCAAAGTGTGTCTACTAAATCCCATGCCGTGCGTCTCACAGTGTCCTCCTAGACAAGCGATTCAGAGCAGAGTGTAAAAACTATGGCGTGATCATCCCGTACCCTCCATCGAACCGCTACGAGACGCTGCTCAAACAGAGACATGTACAGGTACTGGAAACATGCGACTAGTCCTCCGTGGTGTGATTGTTTCTGTTCTACCTCTCATTTGTGAGGAGACAGGCCGACAGCCATCGTTTTAGCCTTCTTGTCACACCTTTTTGCCCTTTATTTGTGTCCTACACCGCATTTCTTAACCGTTCCCCTCTGTGTTTTGCAGCTGCTAGGTCGCTCCATCGACCTGAACCGCCTGATCACCCAGAGGATCTCGGCAGCCATGTACAAGTCTCTGGACCACGCCATCAGCCGCTTTGAGAGCGAGGACCTCACCTCCATAGTGGTAGGCTCGCACACCAGTGATGCGCACTGACAAAGCTCTGCCCTTCGTATCCCCCCTCACACAAACACTGCGTTGCTCCGTTGCAGGAGTTGGAGTGGCTGCTGGAGATCAACAGACTAACCCACCGGCTCCTGTCCAAGCACATGACCCTGGACAGCTTCGACGCCATGTTCCGCGAGGCCAACCACAACGTCTCCGCTCCCTACGGGCGGATCACGCTCCACGTCTTCTGGGAGCTCAACTTCGACTTCCTGCCCAACTACTGCTACAACGGATCCACAAACCGGTCAGTTTGTCGGCGTATGTTTTGTACAGATACATTTTAGAACAGCCTGCGTTTCCTTTCTTTCATATTTTGGTTTTAAACATTGTCTTCTCTTTCCAGCTTTGTACGCACAGCCATTCCCTTCACCCAGGAGCCTCAAAGAGACAAACCAGCCAATGTGCAGCCTTACTACCTGTATGGGTCCAAGGTATGGTGCAGGAAATATTCCCGCGGAGTGTGCGTGGAGGAAACCCGTCCTCCCACTGCTCCAGATTAACATTGTGTCTCTGTTTCTTTGTCTCTTCTCAGCCTCTGAACATCGCCTACTCCCACATATACAGCTCCTACAGAAACTTTGTTGGCCCGCCTCACTTCAAGACCATCTGCCGTCTCCTTGGTTACCAAGGCATCGCCGTCGTGATGGAGGAGCTGCTTAAGATTGTCAAGAGCCTGGTATTCATCTTCATTTTCCGTCGCTGCATCCCTAAAAATCCCCCCCCCCCACTTGGTGCGCTGCATTCTCACAATGGATTCTTTTGTTCTCCCTCTCTTTTTGCCCCCCCTTTTCCCCTTTGCCCGCCGTGCTCCATCCATCTCCCCCCGTCACTCTGCAGCTACAGGGCACCATACTGCAGTATGTAAAGACGCTGATAGAAGTCATGCCCAAGATCTGCCGCCTACCGCGCCACGAGTACGGCTCCCCAGGTGAGCTTACCGTCCCTACTTATACAGCGAATCGAGTGCATGTGGGGTTTTATCTGTGGAATCAAGGATTTGCGTTGGTCGCACCTGTCGTCAGGGGCGACGCGTCCTCAGCAAGTGACGCAATATGATCACATTTGCTTTACCTCGTCAGGTGAAGATATTTTTATGCAATTGTTATTGTGTCCACACGGAAGGTCGACATGCTTTATTGTAATTTTACACAGGCGCACAAATAAATACTGAAAACTGGACTCGACTCGAGTCAAATATATGCTAACAGGCAGTTGGGCCTATTTTTATTTTTTGCTACATTTGGTGCTCGCCCATGCATACCATGCACTTCTATTCCCATTTTGATACCCACTCAGTCCTCCTCCCTCGCTAAGCACTCCAGTGTTTTGCGCACAAGCTGCCTCTTTGAGTGCAGTCGGGGCTTAGGAACATTACTGGAATAAGATATCACTCGGAGCAGCTGCTAAGCATTTGCAGCGCGCAGCCAGCAGAGGAAAACGCTGACAACATATAAACCACTATATCAACAAGAATCAAGCGGCCAGTATTGTAAATCAGTTAGGAGGGGTGTAAATGAGGTAACTGAGGACACAGTGAGGAAAACAACAACTCTGGTGAAATGGAAATCAAGTTTAAGATAGGTGGCATGATAAAGTATTCACAAAAGAATCCAGAAAGAGTTATAAATTATCTATCTGTCAATTTGCATTACAGAAAAAAAAAGGACAGGCATGCCTCAAACGTGAGATCAGGCATATAAAAGTATCCCTTAAAAGATGCTTTACGTATCTACCTACGTACTTATCCTTGAGTAGCATCTTGGCTGGATCTCTGTGTCCAGATTAGAGGCCAATCAGATGGGATTTCCCTATGAGAAGGTTTTAGTAATCTGTAGATTACTGATGTTCTGTACTCTTAGTTCTGTACCTGGCTTACCGTCTGTGATCTTACTGTCAGCAGTTAATGATCCTCCCAGCCTCTGCTGCGAGGGCCTGATGAGCAAGCCAAATGTGGGTCAGCACGGGTGGGCAGAACCGCTGACATCACCCCGGTGGCAATTGATTATCAGTGACCTAATGAGGTATTAGAGGGCTCTTACTGCCCGGCCGAACGTCAGACTGTGGGACTTAAACGGTGACACAATGATAGATGTTGTATGTGTCTGATAGAAAGCACCATGGCTGCATTTCTTTCATCTCTGCCGTTCCAGGTATCCTGGAGTTCTTCCACCATCAGCTCAAGGATATCATTGAGTATGCTGAGCTGAAGACAGATGTCTTCCAGAGCTTAAGGGAGGTGGGGAATGCCATCCTCTTCTGCCTGCTCATCGAGCAAGCTCTGGTAGGACATCTCCTTTACAAGTGTCCCTTTCCCTTCAAACTCTTATATTCTTATATCCCTCTTCCTGTCTCCCTCTTCCTCGTTCTGTGTTGTCTGGAGTTTTTTCTCCGTATGTTTCTCCTCCTCTGATTCCGCTGCTTTCCCAACCTCCCTACTGTTAATTCTCCCCGCGGTCCCTGGGTGCGCTCGGTGCTCAGGTGCCGCTGATGTGTTGCTTTTCTCGACTGCACTGTTTTTGTGTGGGTGACTGATAACTTGGGCGCCTGAGGGTTTCTGTCCAATTCGAGACGTCGATTCGCGTCCGAAATCGAACGTCTCAGACAGAAAACCATCAGGGCCCCCCAGCCAGAGTGCCCTGAGTACCCCCAAGTATGTTTGATTTGATCTTTGATGTGTTGTTTTTTTTGTCTGAAACACAACTCTATTTTTCATTTCACGCTGGCAACTACCACAGGTGGTAAGGATTTAGTTTTTGTCGTTGGTATCAAAATAACGCAGAGACCGAATGTCTCTGTTTCTCTTTTTATCTCTTGTTAGTTTGGGCTGCTGTCTTTCTGTCTCTTCTCTCTCACCGTGCTAGTTTGGCATGCACAGTTTCACCTCCAGTCAGCCATGGAAGCAAATGGGCCGAGTCAATTCTAGTCTCTTTTTGTTTTACTTGCCATCAAGTAAAAATACCAGTTTTGACACTAAAAGCCTTAATAAGTTATTTATGTTTGGAGACAGACATTAAATTTAAAGTTTAAAAACACACACATTTGGCTGCTGTATTGTGTAATCTTCTTGCCCTTGTCTTCCATGGTGAGAGAACATTTCATTTCTGGTTGGTTGTTGGTACAGCCTTGTGCTTAACTCTGCACTTCTTCCTCCATACTCCATTCTTGCTCTGGGCGCTTGTGATGCCTGTCTACATAACACCACTCAGCTGTCACTCTCTCTTCCATTTTCTGTCTGACTGCACTAAACTATTTGTGTGTGTGTGTGTGCATAGGGTGTTTTTGCATATGTTTATTTGGACTGCCTGTGTGTGTGTGTTTGTCCTACATTATTTATTTCTTGCATGGCTCTCTTCTCGCATCCATCGGCCTTTTAGTTTAAAGTCGTTTTTAGGGGCGCCGCTCCTGTATGTTTAGTCTGACTCACAGCTCGTCGCCGTTGACTAACAATCACCATGGCAGCCACCTTGCTGAATGAGCTGGACTCCGCGTAGCTTAACTAACACACTGACGTTTTACCCAGAGGGATGAGACTTTATTAAGACGGTTGTAAACTTGACCTCTGGCTGCTAAACCAGATTAGATGGGATGTTGTTCTTAAGAGTGTGACAAGTTATAATCCCGCTATGATTGTCTCGTCATCAAGGCTTGATAAACATAGCCTATTGATATGCAACAGACACACGCTCATTAAGTTATCTTATCTCCTTTTCTCATAAGCTGAAGATAGTGTTGAGTAATCCATCAAGGTACTCCTACAGTGTGGAGCTCACGGCAGGTCTCTTAGCCGCAACACAGCTCCGTGTCACACTTATTGACTAAGTTGAGGAATTCGGCTGCAAGTATAAAATCAACATCACCTCATGGCCACCTGCATGCTCCGTAAGGACGTCCATTAAGCAAAGTGGGTGTTGCTCGTTTTTTTACCTGAAATGATCGTTTCTTGTGTTTCCTGAATCTCAGTCCCAGGAGGAGGTGTGCGACCTGCTTCATGCCGCCCCCTTCCAAAACATCCTGCCCAGAGTCTACATCAAAGGTATTCAATAGGGGTTACAGGCGGTAAATTAAGGGCACCTGGGTAAAAAAAAACAAATGACCTGCATCCAGGCCAGCGCCCGTTCATTTATCTGTCATATTTGCACGGTATGCACAGCTACACCTTGTGTTTGTGTTGCACAGAGGGAGAGCGTCTGGAGGTGAGGATGAAAAGGCTGGAAGCAAAGTACGCCCCTCTCCACCTTGTGCCTCTAATCGAGAGGTTGGGAACCCCACAGGTGAGTTCAACACCGCTGACAGGTACAAAAACAGGCACATGAATTCTGTACACTGAATAATACTTGGTTTAAAACTTTAATGCAACTACTTAATCAAGCACTGTGACTATTTATTTTCCCAGCAAATTGCCATTGCCCGTGAGGGAGACCTGCTGACCAAAGAGCGCCTGTGCTGCGGCCTTTCCATGTTCGAAGTCATCCTGACGCGCATCCGCAGTTTCCTGCACGACGGGGTGTGGCGCGGGCCTCCGCCCACCAACGGCGTGATGCACGTCGACGAGTGCATGGAGTTCCACCGCCTGTGGAGCGCCATGCAGTTTGTGTACTGCATCCCCGTGGGCACGCACGAGTTCACTGCAGAGTGAGTGGCACCTGGCTCAACTTGAAGTGCAACAAGTATTTAATTAAATGCTAATATTTAAAGCTAGGGTAGGCAATCCTGTTAAGAAACACATTTTGTTATACTGGGTGAACTGGTCCATCTATCCTAACAGTAGTCAAGTCAGTAGTCAAGTCCAAAAATCAGACCTCTGTGGCAGCTGTAGGACTGATAAAACTCTGACCAATGTAAGCCCAGCGGTAAGCGGTGTAATGTAAGCGGTGCGCTCAGAAAAAAACAATCAGATGCCTTCTTGTCTGGTTCTGCCTACACCCCCCTCTGTCCCACAGCAGTTGACTTCTGCCGTCAAAATCCAATGAAGAAGAAGCTGGCCGCTAACTTCCGGTTTAGTGCTCCGCTAACTTAAAATACAAATAATTTAATCTCACGGCTCTTCTAGACTTTCCAAATGTTGTTGGACCAAACAAATTAAATTCTGATAGTGAAACGAGTCATTTCGTGGGGTTTGTGACGCTAAAAAAAATGTATCCAGTGCATCACGTGACGGACACAGAAGTTGCAATATCAATTTCATGGGCTTGCTTTGGATGGAGGAGGGCGGGGAATTTAGAGGAGGTGCCACTTTCAAATCTTGCTACTGTACCTCTCTTGCTAGCTCTCCAGGATTACCAACAAACCAAAATGGCATAAGTTTTCCCCTGACTTCTTTCCTACAGGAGTCTGTGTATCTTTTTTTGGCGTGTTTGTTTAGTTCTTTGAATGCTTGATCTGTTCATTCGGAGGGAAAACCAGAAATTTAGCAAAAAAAAGAAAAAAATGACAAACGTTGTGAAAGTTCTGACTCTCGACTGAGGTGTAAAAGCTTCGTCACAAAGATGTGACAAGGTGTGACAAAGCTTAAGGGAAACAGACTTTTTCAGCACACGTGAATGTTGCAGCATCTGCTTTGGCACCTTCTGCCACAGACGCAACTTTCATACCGTGCTGCCATTTCTGATGCAACTCCACCGCAGCAGGAAGGGCCGAAAAAAACAAATAAACTGAAATAAAAAGTGGAGTTGTGGTGCGTGTACGTGAGCACACCCCAGTTCAAGCCTAGACAGGGACCACTTTGTCACCATAGGAGCTGACGAGAACTCTATAGGTTACACTTGGATCAGCAGAAGGAAGCTATTGTTGCACAGTTAATTATGTAATCTTGTCACGTCTTCTGGACGATATTTGCATAAAAGCATTTGACGGAAATTATCTGGAATTTCTCACATTTGTTTCCTCAAACTCAAACAACTTGTGTTGTACGTGCCTCGCCTTCCAGGCAGTGCTTCGGGGATGGGCTGAACTGGGCCGGCTGTGCCATCATTGTGCTGCTGGGACAACAGCGCCGCTTTGACCTCTTTGACTTCTGCTACCACCTGCTCAAAGTCCAAAGGCAGGACGGCAAGGATGAGATCATCAAAAATGTGGTGGGTGTGCCTTGTCCACTGCTTTTACTCGCACGGATTTGCACGTTACTTGATGCCATCTCACTCGTTCCTTCTCTTCCCTGTTGTCCTCGACAGCCCTTGAAGAAGATGGCTGACCGCATTAGGAAGTACCAGATCCTCAACAACGAGATCTTTGCCATCCTCAACAAGTACATGAAGGCGGTGGAGACGGACAGTTCCACTGTGGAGCACGTTCGCTGTTTCCAGCCTCCTATACACCAATCCTTGGCTACCACCTGTTGAAATAGACCCTTCACACATAGTGCACACACAGACACACACACACTCTCTCAAACACACATAGCTGTGATACTAATTTCTGCCTCTTCCTGGTCTTGTAGAGGTATAGATTACCACACCAGCTTCAAGAATCCAAAGATAAAATCCTCTCAAACTGTTACGCTCTCTAGAAAGTGTCTGTCTTTGAATTCTCGAAGCACTAGCTCCTCGAAGTGGACCAGGCCAGAGGTGGAAGTGTATATTCACACCTTTTTCTTTCTTTTTTTTTTATTTTACTCTCTGTGTGGCTCTCACTCAGACTCATGCATGCCTTCTCTTCTTCCTTCCGCTGTGCACCTGTGGATTGGACCACTGACACAAATGCCAAAAGAGTATCTCTATACTATAATCTGAAGCCACTTGTTTGAAGTCACAGCCATCGGGACTCATAAAACGCCTTTCCGAATTTGCAACCAAGAGCTGAGACGAAAGTAAATCTAACAAGATTTAAATAACGTACTAAATAATGCAACAAATAACTAATTTTCTAAGTTATATAAAGATCTTTTAAGTGAAACATGGTGCTCCTAAGTGCTACTACTAGCTACTAACAGTACTAGCGCAGGCACCTGTGCTGTCATTATGCGTGTCCGCTATTATGACCCAGACCTGTTTATCGTGGTACATCTCAAACTCGTCACTCATCTGTATAATAATCTGGTCTGCCCATGTTCACGATGCGCAGCGTCTGTCATGATGCACTGGAATACTTCTTCCTTTCCTTTTCCTCACCTGCTTGCTCTCAAAGGAACGAAGGTACATCGCAACTTTTGATTTGCTTTTATTCATCCCCCCCTCCTCCCATCCGGTTTCCATGCTTCCCCCCGAACACATTTTTATTCGGTACCAGTTCCACTGTAAATTTCACTGTTGAACTAAGTGAAGTGTTGAGTGTTGTAATTGTTCTTGTTTTTAATTATGGATATTTTAATTTACACATCCTTGGTATACTTGCCTCTCTACTACTGGCTGGAAACCTCATCAACTGTTTTTTCTTTCTCTCTTTTGTCTGTTGGAAAGATTTTTATATTCTGTACATGAATACAGTGATATTATTTACAGTTTGGAAAAAGACACATCTTCATCTGGGTAATGTGTTTGCTTTTTCAGGAGTAAAAAAGAACAACAAAAGAAACACAATTAGAAAATACCTCTAGGTTGTATAAAGACAGTGCTGTACTAGATTAACCTGTTTTGAGTGTGAATGGATGATGTTGGTCAGGCAGACCTATGAAATACTCTGCACATAAAGGAAAAAAAACATAATTAATATGTCAGTTATAATTAAAGGGCAGTTTCCTAAATATAGTCAGTATTTACTATTGTTGGATTTTTGCTTTAGATTTAGCAGTGTTATCAAAATATGCAAAATTTGTCCCTATTTTTTTTCATATGAAGGAAAATGAATTATTAAGAAGTAACCCTTCCCAAACAGCCCTGTGATCTTTTTCTGCTCCGTTTTGAATGAACAAAGTTTCTTTTGTAACTCCAGTGTCTTTTTATCATATTTATTCAACTCTGACGTATTGTTCATTTAAAGGTTAATCTAGTAAAAATGAAGGTACCAATGTATCATCTCAAAACCTTAGCATGGCAAGTGTAATTTATTGTCATCAATGGCTCCATTTGTGACATGAGGCTTTGTTTATGATATTGTTGTACAAGTGACCATGTTTTGAAGTACAAAAAATGGAGAAAAAGAATATAAAATGTACAACAATGGTCCTGCAAAGGATTTGAAATTATGTTGTATTTCCATGAAATAAAAAATGTTTAACTGAAAAAAATGAAGTTGTGTTTACGATATTGGTTTTTCTTTGAATGTTACTACTTCTGGTAGGTTGCGTTACTGATTTATACCACGACCATAGTTTAATGACATTAGGAGCATTTAAGAGATGTTTAAAAGTTAGGATTACACATACAGCATATATTGGGCTTTTTAATATTTTTTACACTGATATCTTGAGATTTGACAGTCAAGACCCAACGAACACGTTAACTAAATAGAGGGGATTTAGTAACACCAGTTACACAGTGTAGGGGAAGTTTTACGAATATAATGTAGATAAAACTCACACAGAGCATAATTGAATTGAGCAGTTATATATAATCATATATATAATGTGTTCATGAAATTACACAGAGTTTGGATTGTTTGTGTAGCATTTACACTCATTTAAATGAATTTAGAAGGGGTTTGGTTTAGATGCAAGGAAAGGACTGATATGTGACGTCACCCAAGACTGGATGCTTATTGGTCACACTTACGTAAACGTACGTGTGACGTTATTTTGAAATTTCAGCGGCGAAGCGTTTGTTGTTGTGTGTCACCGGGAGCTGCCCTGCAGCCGTATCGTTCAGGTCGAAAATTCAAAGTTGGTCACGTTCACTGGGTTAAAAATGTCTTTTTCAAGAGCCCCTTTGAAAAGGTTCAACGAGAACGTCGGTGAGTAACACCCTGAGGCTAATAGTTAGCAGTACAATCCTCGTTAGTCAACGGTAAATAACGTTAGCTTAAGTTCACGTTAGCTCACAGACGTAACGTTAGACTTCACTTCGTCATTGTGGTGTCCTGTCGGGATATCAGTTATCGAGTTTAAACAAAACACGCTAACGTGGGCTGTCCTATTCAAATGTTAAAACCTAAAAATAAATGACATCAGTGACCTGGCTAACATTGTGCTGTTTACCGCAGGTTGCGCCCCTGCACCGGGGTCTTATGAGATTAAACCTGGAGACCTGAAGGGAGCGGCCTCCTTCGACAAATCTGATCGGTTCAGACATGTGAAGGCAGGTGGGTAAATGTGAGGAGCACAATGCAACAAGGAAAGAAAACTGGGGAAACTGTTATCGACAACAACTTATTCTCATTATCTGTGTCTCTAGCCGCTCTGCCACCACCATCATCGCCCTGCAGAGGTGCCCTAATGTCACCTGTCCGCAGGACTATGTCGGTTGATGGTCTTGTGAGTTTTCATTTATTTCAGCATGTAATAACGATTCTCCTACAACTGTTCCTGACACATAGCTAACCCTCTTTATGTCCTGTGAACACCTAGGTCGAAGGGTCAAGTGTAAAGAAAGAGAAGAATGGCATGACTACAGAGAGGAAGCAGCAGAAACTCTTGGAGAGAGAGGTACTTTTCATCCAAAGGTTAACCAATGTGCTATTGTTAGTTGTTTGTAATCAGTGGCTTGTGCCCTTTAGTTGTAGCTTAAAAAATCGAAAAGGAACATATGTTCACATTGTCTTGTTTCCTTCCAGATAAGGTCCCTGGTTCAGGAGCGGGGGGAGCAGGACCGTCGCTTGCTGGCTGTAGAAGAGGAGCTGAAGAAGGTGGAGGCCAAGCTGCTGGCTGCAGTCAGGGAGAAAACGGGCCTTTCTGCCACTGTTACCACCCTTGAAAGACAGCGGGCTGAGCTCAAGAAAATCAATGAGTTCCTCAAAAACAAGGTTTGCTTTTTATGTTTATATTTAGACCTCAGTGTATTCAGCAATCCTGTCTTGATTACC
>JBCAUF010000790.1:23602787-23613060 GCA_038406115.1 Haemulon aurolineatum | reverse complement strand
TTATTTTTTCTCAATCAACAATTTGATAATCATCTGACTGTTACAGCTCTGTTCTCAAAAGCATTGCTCTGTTGTGAAATTCACCATTTATTATATAGTGTGCTATAATGACAGGATGTAGGCAGGACATAAAAAGAGCATAGTAATCTTATGATGATGCTTGCATCAGTTCAGTAATGGGTTTTTATATTCAATTCACCTTTAACACATTAAAAACGTTGTGCTTGTGATTGTCAGTAAGAGCAGTGACATGGCAGCTTTAAAAGAAGAGCATTTCACTGCCATGAGAGAGCGGCAAGAGGCACACACAAAGGCACTGAGCAAGATGGCAGACATTGTCACCGAGCTGGAGAGGTGAGCGTGCGGCTGTCAGTGTTTCTTGAAGTATTCCTGGAGTGTCAGTTTGATCCGTGTTGGCGTTTAGCTTAAACTTCTGTCAGTGTGTAAGGTTCACAGGCGGCTTGTCTCACTTTTCAGCGCCAAAGAGGCTCTGAAGGCGGCGGAGGGAAGACAGAAAACACTGGAAGCGGAGATGGAGAGAGTGACCCAGCAGATGAAGGAAGAGATGGACAAAGTGGTTCGGCAGAAAGAGGAGGAGATCAACAGGGTGAAGGAAGGGTTAGAGGAGCACCAGGAGAGACAGCTAGCTGAAGCGAAAGCCAGGGAGGAAAATTCAAGGTTTGTTTTAAATTCACTCTGAGTCTGTGTTGAAATAACTGTCACTTTTCCACCTTTTTTTATATTCTCTTTTTCCTGGACTTGATAGGATGTTGCTGGAGGTGCAGACTCGCCTCGTACAAAAAGATGAGGAGATGAAGGCCATGGAGGCGAGCCACACCGCCCTGATCAGTCAGCTACAGCTGGAGCTTCAGATGCAGACAAAGGAGAGAGAAGAGGCAGTGGGGCAACTAGAGGAACAGAGGGGTCAGAGTGTAACACAGCTCCAAAATGAGAAGGAAAAAGCCCAGAATCTACTAGAGGAGGTCAGCAAGGGAAAAGATGTAGTAATGGAACAGCTCCAACAAGAAAGAGACGAGAAAGTTAAAATTCAGACAGCCCTTCAGGAGGAAAGGGCAGCATTGGAGGTTGAAAAGAAAGACCACCGGCAGGCCAGGTCAGAGGTGCTCAGACTACAGACCGAGCTTGAGAGAGTAGACGAGGAAAGCAAAAGTCTCCGGTCTCAAGTGGAACTGCAAAACCAGTCCAGGCTTGATCTTGAAAGTCAGCTCAATGCGGCAGAGCGAGACAGAGATGGGCTCCAGTCTCGCCTGGACGAGGTTGAGCAAGGGGGTCTGAGCTTCCAGACCCAATTAGACCTCATGGAGGAGAAGGCGCAGGCCGCACGGCACAAGTTGGAAGAAACGCGACAAGACAGACGGGCTCTGCGGGAGCAGGTAGAGGTACTCACTCAGGAAAAGGTTACACTGCAGTGGGAGATGGAGGAGCAGCGACAGGAGCTCCAGAGACAAATTAATGAAGCACAGGAGAAGAGGTGAGCAAGGAATTGTTTTTTTTGGGGGGGTTTTTTGTGCATTTGTGCAATTTGTAGTTGATGTTCTTTTTTTGTTTGTGTTTTTTTGTTAACAATTTTCACTTTTTTACACCTCATTCATTTCCTCTAAGCTCCCCGAGGGCAGAGACAGAACACTGGAGGAAACAATATGAGGAGCTGTTTGCAAAAGTCAGGCCCTTCCAGGTCAGTTTTCATTAAAGCTGCTCTAATCAATAGTGGAAAAAAATAAATACTGTGTGTAATGTGGAGAGGAATTGTTTCTAGTAAATAAATCACAGATAATTATCCCCCAATTCTGCATATCCACTTAGCTTTGAAGAAACATTTTAGTGTCTTTCAGCTCCTTGTTTCTACAGGCTGCATCTTCAGTTTTGATGCAGTCTCATTAATCTCATCAGACCTTATTTCCACCCCCACTGTATGTTGCCTGCCCAGCACCAAATGGCAGGCAAACTTAGCACTTAGTGAACACAGTGAAGAGTAAGGTAAAAATAGATGGATTAAAGAGAATTAAACCCTAATTTGTCTGCTGGTGTCCACACAGGAGCAGCTCAATGCGTTCGCCGCAGAGCGAAACGCACTTCTGAATGAAAATGGAGCAAACCAGGAGGAGTTAAACAAGCTGTCCGATGCTTACGCTCGTCTGCTGGGCCACCAGAACCAGAAGCAGAAGATCAAACATGTGATGAAGCTGAAAGATGAGAATATCACCCTCAAACAGGTGATTCGCAAGAACAGCGCCATCTGCTCTCCAAACATCATACGCATATTTTGTCTCAAGGTCATCTACCTGCACTTCATCTCCCCCTTTTTTCTGGCTGTGTGTGTGTGTGTGCAGGAGATCTCAAAGCTTCGGTCCCAGGTGAGCCGGCAGAAGAGTGATCTGGAGCAGCTCAAGTCAAAGCTCCCCGGCACTCCTCGCCGCAGGTTCGATCCCAGCAAAGCTTTCCAGCACGACAAGGAGAACAGGCAAACTGAAACAACTGAACCTCTTAAAGGTGAGTCTTAAACTGATCTCTCACTGCAATGCCCTGAAATTCTGGGATTGTGATGAGATGTGTCTGAGTAGAAACAAGCAGACATGTTTTTGTTTTTTTGTTTGTTTTTTTTGTGTCTGTGTGTGTGTGTGTTTGTTTTGTCGATGATTTTTTGATTGAGATATTTGTGTGGAAGCCTAATTCTGTGTTTGTTTTGTCAGGAAATCACTATGCGTAATGGAGCTCCTCTACCAGACAAGAACTGACAACTAATTGGCTGCCAAATGAAATCTCTATGGTTTGTTATGCTTTCTAAAAGTGTTGACTGTACTCCCACATGCTGATGTCTTACAGCCTTTTGTGTCAATTTGTTACAGAGTTTGAGGATTTATGTCTTTTTTTTTTTTGTTTGTTTTTTTAAAGAAATGCTGGGTGCAGGTTGCATGTGTGAAAATAATGAGGAAATAGATGGTACATGCAACCCAGAGAACTAAAGTCTAGTTAGCATTAAAATACGAGTTGCTTTTTATTGTTAAATGCATTTTGGAGTTGTATCTCTGTAACTTCCTTAGCAGTTGTTAGCAACTATAAAATGCAGGATAGCTCTTAATGAATCTTTCCTTCTTTGTAAATAAAGACAGAATTTAACACTCTTCTTAAACAAAAGCATTACTGAGATTTATTCACTTCCACTTCTGCTTGGCTCTTCTCGGCCATGTCGGCCCTCAGCCAGTAGAGAGCACTCTAGGACTGCAGCCACATGTGAGAGCGCAGCAAAAAACTATTACAACCCATGTTTCATCCACACCAAACACCAGCTACAAAGAACACAAATTCACATCTGTGCAGAGAGGAGCCCTGGGTTATGGGTCATGAAGCTTTATTTCCTTCGGTTGATAAGACATAGCCAGCAAGTATTGGACCAGAAATTGACTTTTTTTTTTTTTACAAGCTATGAGTGGTGGTAGTCGTGGAGTGACGAGTCATTCGCAGTAGCCCTCCAGGTGGTAAATGCTGCACGGCTTGTGGCAGCACTGCTCTACGATGCCCCTCTTCACCTTGGGCTCATCCCGGCCGGACAGAGCCCTCCACAGCCGCTGCTCCTGCCTGGCCTTTTTGGACAGGAACCCTTTTGAAGTGGAGAAAGTTTCCATAGCCCCGTGTTAAGGCCCGCTGCTGCTGCTCAAACCGTCAGTCCCTAAAACTACCATTTAGACTGTTCACACTTTAATGGAGACTTAATGGCTAGGTAATCTGATCTCCCCAATCCATTTAGTCTTGTTAGCCTCTACTTTGAGAAGAGATATGATGGAGCTCCGACAGAGGCATATCGTAGCTTGCACCTCCGAAGTTAACTTCAAAACATCAATAGATTGTTTGAGGTGGACGATCCAAGTAATGTTGTTTGGGAATAAAGTAATGAGGAATTTGGGGAATTCACAAGATTTGTGATTATTGGATTTGTCACATCGTAGATATTGAAAGCCACAATAAGAAACCAAAAGCCCTGCCACGCCACTGAATTCAAAAGCGGCCTGGAGACAGGCTTTGCACACTAATGATGCTACGGACAAATACATACATTTAGTTCAGGGAAGTTTCCAGCATGTTGTCTCTAAACATTCTTCCTCCAACTAGGATCCAAATTGGCATTCTCATTAGACTGAATCTGAACTTTGAACATGCCCAGGCAGAGACTACAGAAACACAAAAGCCAGCCTGGGGTCTCTGGGCAATGTCATGCTGTTACTCTCTGAACTCCCACCATCAAGGGGACAATTAGAACTTATTTTGAACAAGTCAAACAGATGAAGTCAAGGCTGTTCCCAAAGTTAATGTGGCCTTACCGAGCAGATGTTCCAGATCCCGTTTGTGGGGTCGGTTTGGGCTGTAGAAGAAGCCCCGTTCCCCGCATACGAAGTAGAGGGCGTCCACCAGGTGGGAGCCGCACAGGTGCTGGGTGGGGGTTGAGGACACCCCTGGAGAGTAGAGCACCAGCAGTAATAGCATGGGCACCGCCCATGATACCCTGGCCATAGGATGGAGACCTCTTGGAAGGAGCACAAAAGAAAAAACGTACACATAAGTTTGTACGCATCTGATCAAATTTTTATCATGCTAGGTTTCAAAGACAAAGAACAGAACTGAATCCACCCATCAATACTTCACATCTCAAGGGCAGACACTTGAAAGCTAAAGGATGAAGCGATGTTCAAATTTGATCAGACCCTTTTTTGATGACACTCGCGTTATTACAAGACCGCTTTCTTTTAATAGCTTTGGATATAGATATTTTGCAATGTTTGTGTGAAATTCTACCAGATTGCTTCAGGCCTTGAGAGTGTAATCGCTCAGAGACAACACTGAAGGCACGCAGCAATACTCCCGACTCCAAATAAGGGCTTTGAAGTGAGCAGAAAACTGAACAATTCATTCTCTTCATTGGGAATCAAAGGCCGGGGATGAAAAGCCGCGGTGAGACGAGGACTGCAGAAAACTCATTGGGTGATATTTGACTCAAATCTCTCAATCTTCCAAATTAGCGTGGGCCTAAAGCAGGCAAAGTCAAAGATTAAGGAAAGTGATGAGTGCACAAACTACGTTTTGATGACCCAGGTGGTCTTCAAGTTGGGTAGGGGGTAGGGGGTGGGGGGTGGGGCACTGATGTGGTCGTGATACCTCTAAATTCCTGCAAGAATCAGACGGTTTTAAAGTTAAAATCGACCCCAAAACTTAACTGCATGTTATCTCTTTGATGTTGGACATTTCATAGTTCGCATTTACAAACAACATTTTAGAGATAAGCCACCCGAGGTTATGTTTAATGTCATTTCTGCACAGCTCCTATTGAAGTAAATTGAAAATTGATTTTATTCTGGTTCCTTTTGCTTCCCTTTTATCACCAGGTGAGCCTTATTTTATCAAAGCACCATCTATCACAAGCTGGAAAGAATGCCCCTGTCCCAAAATCACCATGGTGGATACTGTCAGTGTGTCCTCAAGGTCACTCCACTCCTCGCTGTCCAGCTTGAGTAGCTATAGTGCTTAAGAGTGGGAATGATCTGTCTAAGATTACAGAATTGTTATTAGTGTTATTAGTCAAATCCCATTTGTGATGGATATTCTCCTGGGTTGGGAGTTCAGCTCCATTTCCAAGGTGAAAAACATATTTAGCAGTCATTTAGAAACTATACAGACCTTTTGTGGACATCTTATAGTGTACTGCAGATTATTGGATTGAAAATGAATCATTTTAACAGTGTCTTTAACAATGCGCCGGTGCCAGGCATTACAACATTGGCAGAGCGCTCTATCTGGCCCGCCACTCCTCTATCCCTCTTGGCTGTGTGCCAGGCTCCTTGGCACACTAGATTGGTTGAATTATAGATCCAGCCCATGCTACTCTTTACTTTCATCCCTGGTTATTATACACATAAATTCTAAAAGTTGAAATCTTTAGGGAATACAGAGAAAGTTGCTTACCTGTGTTTGAGGCCTCAGAGCAGCCGAACAGTTGGGAGTTACAGATGAAAAGGGCCAAGGCCTTCAGGACTATACAGGTACAGAGAACATCTCCACTTGGCTACCTTTCCCCTTTATAACTCCCCACCTCCACCTGGCCTTTGTCAGGCTCAGCGGAAAACGCTAAGGTCCTCTCATTAACACCCTGACCCGTAAGTATGTTGATCTGTCCTTGAGTGGCACTAAGTCATTTAAGTGCAGTGAGGACCAGCAGCAGAGTTAGGACGAAGTTAAGGAGGGAAGTCGCCCAGAGAGCCACCAAGTTCAGCCCCTGCTGTGCACTGGCCTGACTGGCACAGTTCACACACAGACGGACAAACACCATATGCCATGTTCAGGAGCACAGGGTGTAGATTAGAGGACTTTCAGGCTTGTTGGTGACCGCTAGTGGTGTGTTTAAGGTGGTGCAGTATGCACATATAATGACTCATGAGAATGGAGTTATTTTTGTTATCAGTCTTGAAAATTGGAAAAAAGACAAGATAAAAATGTCATAAAAATGAATATATCCAATTCTACAATATGTAGTCAAATTCAACGACTAAAGAAAACAAAAAATATGTTTCATCATTTGTGCTTAGCGGGACATTAGTGTATTTAAACGCTATGTTCTGAGCTTTTCTCTGATGTGACAACAAATGCAGAGTGCTTCCATGAGGTGTATTTTGTAACACTATGCTGTTTTAGTTAAGCTTATCAATACATGCACATAATATATGATGTATCAGTGCTAACTGGTCCTCCTAAAAACAGCATAGAAAATATCTACTCATAAAAAGCTGCTGTGCTGCAGAATGTGCTCCTGTTGATGTCTTGTTTTATTGCGCAGGTTTTCACTCGTCTCTTGTCATGTGCAGCAGCTGTTCTTTTTAATTTTAGTGTGTCTATCTGAGGGTGGGCCAAATTTAGATGAGAGGTGACACGCTGTATAATTTTATGTCAAATGATGACTCAATTGTCAGGCCCTGAGGACGCAGCACAGCTATGTACTATCACCTCTCTGCCTCTGTGATTTAATTTCACTTTTAATATTTATAATTGACGCGAGGCACCACTCCATGGACAGTGTGCTGTTGTAATGAAATGCCCTGTCGAAGAACACCAACTGCACAGCAGAAGATGGAGCATCTATAGGAGATTAGAAAGGAGAACAATGTCAGCACTGACTGAACATATTTATATATATATAACCTGTCAGTCAGTGTCTTATTGCGAAATTTGGAGCGGCACCACAGACAATGAAGCTCTGATTTTTCAGAGCAATTTCATTCTAAGTTGCACTAGAAATATTTTATGACATGTTCTAACCAGAATTTGCTACTTTGTGGGAAAAACCTCAAACATATTAAAAATGAGCAGCACCTATTCAGTGTATGGAGCCATGGCAGATATTTCATCTTCCTGTGACTCTCAGGGGTCAGTTCTCCAGTTTTTAGCTCCAGGAAATAGAGGTGCATGTTCACGGGTATCAACTGAACTGTCCTCAGAGCCGGACTAATATGGTTTCTAAAAATGTGTCACATTCCCGGTTTAGCTGTCATTGCAGCATTGAATTCAAATGCTTTCACTGGCTGCATGCTCACCTTGAAAAAGATCCAGCGGTCAATAAATCCAAATGCAGTTTAACAAATGAGGCAGATTTCTGTAATTTTCATGTAACCTGAAGAACCAAAAACTCCGGAGATTGATAGAGCTGTCACTTTTATAGCTCGACTATGAACTCTTGAAGCTCTTGGATCACATTACATTTATTTGTGGTATGCTATATTTGCATGCTACCATGTTTTTCCTGTCTTTGTACTGCAAGGATCACATGGACGGGGCACCTTTTGGTATATGACACTTGGATAAAAGCATGTAATGTCTGGACTATAGCATACCGAAGATAGCTCAGTCTGCCAGTAAGGTCTCCCCGCTTGTTGTATCTTTTCTACACATTTTTCATTGGAATCCATCCGCTAAAGAAGAAGAAGAAGAAGAAGAAAAGAAAGCTCTACAAATAATCTTTGGCAATAGTGCCAGCGGGGGTATACATGCTGAGAGAAATGTTTAAAAAAATCACATTTCTGGTATGTTTTATCACAGTGCCATGCACATACGCTTTGAAAGTGGGAACTAACAAGCAATAACCTTGTGTTCGGACCTCTTACTGAGATTAATATGTAATCCAATCTAAACATTACAGATCAAAAATTAAATGCAACATGAAATATCAGACATGACCCTGCCAAAGCAGTTTACATGTTATATAGATAATGTCACATGTTTATGCAGATCTCATGCTGATCTTGAGTTTTCATCCAGAAGCTTTGATGAAAAGCTCTTTTTTTTTCTTTTTAATTTGCAGTCCAGAGGAGCTGCACGCTTCTTTTTGCCTTATGGATGACAGAGGGAGACGAGATTCACGGTTTCATGGAAATTACAACAACCATAATGATGTCATAAATGCTTATGTGATGTCTAGCGTAAGCTGGTGAGGTAACACATTGGTACCAAAATTGCAGAGCCTACAGCAGCAATATAATATACAATGGACAGGATGGAACATCTCAAATGATGTCTCCTGTCGTAATATATTTGACTGCAAATGCCTTTGTTTGTAAACACAACTTTGCATTTGCATTCTGATGGACTGAGAATTGGCAATTCAGCTGTGGTGACTTGACTGTTGCTTTCATGATTGGCTTCTTTGTATATATCCTGCATGTGGTAATTTAATGCAGAAATAAACCAGAAAACCAGCGCCTATTAACCTGAAGTTCAACATATTTTCCACAATGGGAATAAAACCTGTTTCTAATAAGCCGACTGTAAAAATCTTTTTTGCATTTTTGATGTATGATAACATTATCAAGTTGACGTGATCAAATATCCCTTTAATAAGTAAGAGGACATCTCATTAGGGTCTATGTGAGTTTTAAAGTGGCTTTTGGGTACTATAAAAATTAACGGAAGCAGGTTTCGCTTTCCTTTAAATGACAGGATTTAGCTAAATGACAGTAGGGGGGAGGGCAGGTCTTTCAAAACCTTGCTAATAAAAGAAGGGTCTTTGGAGGAATGATAAATGAGAGAGGTGCGAAGAAAGCTATCCAGCACCTTGGCACTGCGATTTGAGGAGGTGTTAAATGTAGAACCAGGAAAGGTCCAACTTTGCCATGCTTTGAAACTCGGTCCTCGGGGGAACAGAGCAAAGCGGCAGGAGCCGTGAACAACAGGCACATCCTTCTCTCCCCGGTCGCGTGGTTGCTTCAAACACGCACATCAAATAGCAAGAGGACTAGCAGACGCCCTAGACATGCCGAGACAGACAGAAGTTGGGTGGAAAGTCGGCTGGGTCCCTAAGGTGGGAGTTGCGTAACTCGTCTTCTCCTCTACTGCGTTTGAGGAGATAAAAGGGAGTGAGGAGTTCAGCCCAGTGAGATGTTGTTAATCTGCTCTGATAGTGAGCCTTTTTACTCCCATAATTATCCCCGACTTTCTGAGCATGGAAACCGAAGAGACTTAAAACATCAAAAAAAGAAAAGGAAAGAGGAAAAAAAAAGGAATCGTTGACTTACGCAGCAGACAACAGAAACAGCTTGGATCATTATGTTTTTATGTGAGAGTTTGAACCGTAAGAAGGCAGAAGTAATGAGACAGATTTCCATAAGTCAACTTTGAGAACTGGATGCTGATACAAAGGCTCTGCGAAGACTCCTCTCCGCCTAGACTGAGCAAATCTTTGAATATTGAACGACTTCCATAATGTCAAACGAAAAGAGCATCAAAAAAGAGTTGAGAAGTTGTTTTTTTTTTTTAATCTTTAGGGCAAGGGCAAACAGTTTGGATTCTGGCAGGTCAAGCAGCTCTGTCATATGCAAACATTGTCTCATGCATGTGTGCGCATACACACAGAAGACAGACTGGACACGTCCGCCTGTTCCAGACACTGCCCTCCATGTGTGTCACGGCCTGCTGGCTCTGATCCATGACAGAGCGCTGTGGAGTTTCAGAAAGCGTCTGGTGTGTGTGTGTGTGTGAGAGAGAAAGAGAGAGAGAGAGAAAGAGAGAGAGACTGTGAGTGAGAGAGAGAGAGGGCTGCCCTGGAGTCTGCACTCTCCTGTCCTGCCAGTGACAGTCGCTAATGCAGTACTAACCTCTGTCATGACCTACTTTGCTATGCCACCTCTGTCTGGACCCTTACAGATCACACACACACGCGCGTGCATTAATAATTAATAATAGGAATCTCTTTGTAATTCCACAGACACTTTTTAAAAAA
>JBCAUF010000790.1:23583975-23594781 GCA_038406115.1 Haemulon aurolineatum | reverse complement strand
GAGCGTCCACTCTGCCCAAAGGAGGCGGTCGCTGTAAAAGAGGGACATTATCCTATCCATCACGATTAAGCAATATTAGGGTGTAAACAGCATGTGTAGCTCTCACAAACTGAAGCGTCCGTCTATAAACCTCTCGCCACTGATAAAGCATAACTCAATACATCCATAAACCAACATGCCATTGCTTAAAGCCCTTATGTGTCGAATTAGAAAACTATTGACTTTGGCAACTAATCGTGGTGGTTTAAAAAAGAATAAAACTTTTTAAAAACATTTGTCTGGGTGTTAAAAGTTCAACAAGGTCTATAAATATTATGTATTATAATCAAGTTATGACTAAAATCTCAATAATGAAGGTATTACATAAGCTGCATGAATATTATTTTATCATGCTGACAGACAGACAGCCTTCACATAGAGTATTTTTCCCTTGTAAAGTTGTTATGGCAAAAAGGTTTGTAAACAGTTGTCTACTTATATATCCAGCAAATGCTGAGAAATATCATCCTACTGGAGTTTCTGGCCACCTGACAGCTTTAAGTCCAATAATCACAAAAAAAAAAAAACCCAAAACACATTCTGAGAAAAATATCTGCGCTCAGCTTTCCTCACCGGCTTAGTTGCTAACTTTGTGTGCCTGACATTTGGTGTCAGGTGCTACACAATCTGCACAATCCAGTCAAGTACATTTTTTATCCATCCATCAATCCATCCGTCATCTATACCCGCTTATCCTTTGCAGCATCCCAGGTGGCTGGAGTCTATTCCAGCTCAAATTGGGTGAGAGGCAAGGTCAGTTTTATATATATCTCCCAAAATCACAAATCACACATTTGCCTTAGAGGGATTTTCAATCTGTACAACATCCGAGACCCTCTATCCTTAGACATGGCCCGTTCTTTGAACTGGGTCACGAGAATAAAGTTCCACATGCTTTGTGTGCAGAAGGTCGAGGGAACAGTCGATCAGTAGCCATGAAGGAAAGCAGCCTGGAAATGCCACAAGTAAAGGATGAACCACTGGTATTTCACCACCGTCTATTGACAAGCACAGGTGAGATAAGATTGGTGTAAATAACAAGTGAAAATGCCAGAGTGGTGGAGGAATAAAAAAAAGCTCAGTCCCACTTTGCCCCCGAAGTATGTCCACATGTACTCCAGCGGCAAGTCGGCAAGTGCACAGCAGAACCGCCAGCTGAGTGGCACTCTGCAGCCCTAAAGAAGAAAGACTGTGATCACGAGTGACACCCTCCTCAATCAAAGTTTATCAGGGTGCTCAGCCACCTCTGCTAAAATCCCACTATATCCTATAAAAGTGTCAACAACTTGCGGGCCTAAACGCAAGTCGTTTGTTCTGGTTACTTGGCCGCAGTGAATTTTCTTTTCTTGTGTTTGGTAGTTTCAGTTGTGCAGTCTACAGGTCCACTCATATATTTCATTTTGTTTATTTTAGAGCGTAGGTTGCAGTGTTTCTTCATTTCATTCCCCATCCGCCCTTGACTTTGTGACTTAGACCAACAATATACCAATAAAAACTTGAGTACACCGGTGCCTCGCTAGAGCTGAAGTTGAAGAATTGCGTGCAGGTGTTATATGTGCTTGTGCTGGAGAGGAATTTCACTCAAGGCCTCCATTCATTCTCATGAACAAGTGGCAGGCAGTGGCATCGGCTTCTTTGTGGAAGTTAAATATTCGGCTGCCGTAAGTAATTCTCTGCCAAGCGGTGGTTAATTTCTTGCTTCCCTACTCACAACGTCACTCTCTGTTGTTCGTGACAAGTAATATACAAGGGGTGATGAGAAAAACTCACTTGTGCTAATCACTCTCATGCAAAGCTAGCGAAACGCCAATTGTTCACACATACATGCAGACACACATACAGCCCAGCTCGCTGTGCGACATAGCTCATGGTCTGCTTTCCAGCAAAATACTGTCTGGCAGGGTGCAACTGTTTGCTAAGCCACTTTCCAGACTTTAGTGTCCACACCACAGCCAGTGGGGGAAGCAGAGGGAGACCTTGAAGTATTTTGGCCAGGGGAGCTTCAGCTCACTGCTGGGCAAAGATATGAGACAAAAATTTATACACCACTTACACACCAGTGCCCCGAGCCACAGGAAATGGAGGGGGTGGACTGGCCACGGGAGATCTGGCTGGAATCATTCTTGGGGGTTCCTGTCTCGCCCACAGGGAAGCAATGATTACTATAAAGCACCGCCACAGCCACACTAGGAGAAGAATGTGCCAGAAGACGTTGTAAAGTTGTTCTCACGGCAGGCAGCGCTCGGCTTTCAATGGAGTCTGCTCGGACCTCGACTGGGCTGCACCAGCTGATTGTAAATCCATCATGGACTCTGTGTGTAAAGTCCCCCCATACACTCTTATTAGCTACTAGCAAGGTCCAAAGTAATGATTGACTTAATCACTTTGCACCTTAGCCAGATGTGTCTTACACTTTAGTGATGTGTAAATTGGTTGCCAGAAAATGTGTGTCGCACTGCACAAAACAAAAGCAATTAGCTGTAACAGGAAGTCACTGGATACACAGCTTCTGAAAATACATAAGTTGCATATATGTCCAATATCAACACTCTTTTTTAGCTCTATATTGGTCTCCTCCGACTCCTGAGGGAAATATCTACAGTAGCATGCCAGTAGCTCCTTAGTTGCTACATGCTGCTCGGTGGCTCAGGTGTGAGTCAGTCTCCTGTTTGGTGATGGGCAGGTCAGAGCTTTTCTGTTAAAAACTGCTACGACCCAAAAGAAACCAGATTAGAGCTGTGAGATGGAATTAAAACATAAATGCAAAACAATGAGCCGAAAGATGCCAAGACACTTTGTAAAGACAAGGGCTGATGATTCTCTTTGGGTTCATCAACATGATCAACCGCTATCATGCACAGATCCATTATTAACATCAAATATTGATGTTTGGGAAGGATGACACATGAAAGTAGAGTAGCATGAGAGCTGAAAGAGGGAAGAAAATGGGAAGTCCTGCAGAAAATGACAGTGACGTGAATGCAGAATAAACAAGTGCGAGTTTTAAGCCACGTATAAGAGCTGATAAGACAAGCGCCCTTGATTAATTAACAGAGAGTGGCTTTCCATTTAATCACTGCTACAGATGTTGTATAAACTCCTTCCAGAGGCCTGCGTGTTACGATAGTGATGGATGAACCTATGCCAGGACTGAGGATAAACTAAAAATATTTTTGTGGTTTGTTAGTGTTATGATGACACACCGCTGTAAACATCAACAAATGCTTTGAGGATTTGGAGGTAATCATATCATTATTGTTGATAAAGATGCATGACATTTGCTGAAGTTCCCTCGAGCCTCGAGAGGCACACAAAGTACACATAAAGTTCCCACTGATCTTTAATCAATTTATCCTGCAATAAGCTGCAGAAAGAGTTGGTGGATGGCGCTGCATTAAAATTCTGTTTCATTTCACTTCAAAAGAGCCTTTTAATGTCTGACGTATTTACCTTTGAAAGTGGACCTCTTTGAATCGTTCCATTATTGGGAGTTCCTGCTACATAGTTCCTAGAAATATGCACGGGAATACTGAGTAGACTGGCTCAAATGTTCTGTTGGGGGTCCATTCTTGGTAGTTCATGGCTTTTCCTAATTGAATGGGGATTCCTTATCAGCATGATTTTGACATGTTTCAGAGTTCTGCAGAAAATGACATTTGCACACTCCAGTATTACATGGTTGAATACAACAGATTTTCATCATTCCTTGTTTCTGATTGGTGATGACAGTACTTTTTACACACAGTGCTCCCCTTCACAAATCCTTAATAAGATTATGTAAATCCATCTCATTGGTTATACAAATTATAGTAAGAAAGTATCACTGTGCATAGAAAACATTACATATTTGGTCAATAACAATGTTTTATGGTTACGTTCATTTTTTGTTGCCGTTGTCAAATGTGCACGCTCAGTTTGTGACGGGTTACCGCTTCAATACATTCCTACATAATAGGTTTCAATAAGGTCAGAGGGGAAGTAAAAAATCTTTAAGGGGAAAAAAATAGTTGATATTGCAGTTATTTGTACTCATACAGCAGTCTGTGGGGCCTAAAATGTTAAAATATAGACTCATAAGCAGGCCAGCAAAATGTTAGTATTAATAGTTAATATATAATGAGATATAATGCAGAACGATAGTTAGTCGTTAGTACATAGAGTAGAATCCTGCTTTGTAGGGCATCTAGAAACTGGCTAATGAGGACTGTTGAATGTTAAGTCTGAAACATATCCGTATGTTCAGACTCAGACCGGTTTTATATGTCTTTTTCTTGGGAAACAGCCTAATTGTTAATTCCACTAACAGATTGCTGTAAAGGTTGCCGGCAATTGATTCCAGCAGCACCAACAACAGGATTTAATCCATGTATCCTGCATAAATCATACACTAACCTTGAACGATGCTCAAGCCAAACTTTCCATCTCTATTAAATCTGTGAATTATAATTAACATTGCTGGCGAGTCCAGTTTTAGTTACTGTGGCCATATGCTCATCTCCCTCAGCTTCACAACAGCTGAATCAGTGGTCGTCTCTTTTAACCAGAAAACACAATATGACAGCATTTGGCAAGGCCTGTTTTCTCATCTTAATGCCACTGTTGGTGCCAAAGCCTCCCTTACTTTTTGATGAATTGGAGCATAGCCCCAGTAGGTGGCAGTGTTGCTCTTCTGCAGTTCTCACCCAGGTTTCTTGGCCTCTGCTAAGGCCAAACATTGATTAATTAGTTTATAAAATGTTGTGTAGACTTTGGTGTATTGGCTCGCGTCCGCTTTGGCTCTCCACCTCTGGTTGCAGACAGATTAACAGATAAATGGGTCACCATAGAGTATTCCAATGTGTGGTGGAATCAATATCCATTGTCCAGTAATGGCCTCAGAAAACATAAAAAAATCTCTCTTTCTCCTTGTTTCAACCCCCCACCCCCAAGCTCGAAACTCCAAAATGTTATACACACTGAAGAATGGACAGTTTTGTGAAAAAAATGTTTTCATTCACTTGTCTGAAATAATGTGTTATTATTCAGCAAAGCTGCACAAATCAAGGCTTCTTCAGTGTCTGCAATAACCAATGAATACTTTAGTGTGAAAAAATCCATTGTGCCTTCAAAATGTTCACACATCAGGTGACGGAAAACCTTTCAAGCTTTGCTAAATTGCCATTGGTTGTTAAGCATATTGTTAATTTCAATGAAAATTAATTTTCTTTCATTTCAATTTTGTAAGGTCAACTAACTTTGAATAGCATAATGAGAGTCCACCATTATCATTAAATGTGTCCTGATTGGGACTGGCCTCGACTGAACAGTTTATATGCTTGAAATAGTACAGGAAATTGTGGGTGCAAACCTTCTGGGAAAATGATAAGGAGAATCCTCTCTTTTTAATGAATCAATTGTGTTTCCAGCAAAAGAAATTAATTACATACCTAAATATCGCTTATTGAAATAGACAAAGAAGTTAAACACTTGGCAATCAGTCGAGATAGAAAGGCACTTAATTTGTCATATAAATGAAATACTGAATGAAACATCATTAATTAGCAAGAACAATAAGAGTAGTTGTTTGAAGGATACAGTGAAGGGTAAAGACGTATGCTTTCGATCAAAGCTCTTGAGTTGAATGAAACTTTCAGATCAGACGAAACACTTAAATGAACGGCTCCATCAATAGTCGATGTAACAGTGAAATGATTCCCCTTCACATGCAGCCATGCAGTTGTCAGGTAGACATGTCCCGCGCAGACAAGTGCACTCTGTCCATCCATAGATGTTCAATATGCCTTTTAATCAGCTTCATTAAATCATGTTTGCTTGTAAAAGCTGCATCAATAGCTTCCTCGCTATTCCATTGGGTGTGAGCAGCCCCAGCGTATACCAAAGTCCGTTGTTGTTTTATAAATGTGTATCTTTCCCTCCCTGTCAGAATGGGATGATATGAAGATGTTAGGATTCTGTGGGTAACATGGGCTGCTGGGTTTATCCTTCCTTCTCTAAGGAGAAAAAATATTATGACAGATACTATGGCTGTGTTCTCCTTCCCCCCTGACAACATGTTATGCATTTTTATATATAAAGCCCTCCTGAAGTGTAACAGCAGGACTGGAGATTCTACAAATCTGTCCAAATCTAGTTCTTCGCCCGGATTGTTGAATAATTGCTGAGGCACTATTCCACCCAAGCAATGAGCTCTTCACGAGATGGAATATTGCTGAAGCACCGTTTGTATTAGACAGGACAGAGTGCCCTCTTAAACCAAGGCTCCGACTTGTAGACAGCCTCTTTGAGAGAGTCACGCCATGAAGGTCATGACTAATTCAACACTCTGTACCCTGACCAAGCAACAAAAATGTCCCTGAGAAAAGAAAAGAAAGCCTCTGTTTAACATACTTAATACCAACCGTGTGTGGATCTAATCACGCCCATTCTCTTTGAAAACCTAGAAAATGGTAATTAATTTTTCATAGTGTGAATTAGAATCCTAATTTGGAAATGTGAGATCAAAAGAAACAATTTCAATGGCTGGCTAGTGGAAGTAATCCTTAGTGGCCAAGGACAAGAGGCTGTGGTGTTCAAGATATCCCCAGTGGCAGCTTCACAGCAAAATGCAAAGAGGGATTTACTGTTTTTTGCCGAATCACATTAATAAACCATGTACTTATTAAACCATAGCAACATTCATAGGAGGAATGAGTCATGCTTATTTTTTAAATTTTTATTTATTAGAACCGCCTGGTTTCTTAACTAACATAATTCTGCATTCCCAGACTGGTCCATGCACAGACATCCCCATAGGCTGTACAGTACATGTTTGACAAGTCGCTAAATAAGCAGTGCACACATTCAGTACGTTGCAATGGAAGCAATTGCATTAGGTCGAGATCACTTCTGCAGGCTGGATGGAAAGGTCGCAGAGGTTGTGAATCACAGAGGAATCCTAATCAGGCCTTGTTGCAACTCTAATTAATTACAGCCCAGAGGGCAAGAGATCATACAGAGACCTACAAGCTAGCGCACATGCAAATGCTGACTCACATTTAGTAACACACAGGCACACACACCAAGAATGAAATTGTATCCTTGGATTGTCTTACACTGCTGTACACACATCAATCTGTGATGGTGAATTGTTTCTAGGAGTTAGCTGATGAAGTGTTACTTAACCTTATATTCCTCCACTTTCAGTCAGCCTGTTGCCCCAGTTAGAAATGTCCTATTTCTAGATAATGACTTTTGACAGCCTCCAGAGCACTCGCCTGGACTTGTTGCATCCAGCTGTTTTATGTGTGGCAAGATAGCAGAAGATGACGCTTGAGAAAGCAGCAGTGCCATGGTTGTTTTGTAATCAATTCAGAATCACTGTCACTATCTTTTCTTTTTTTCATTGAGCAAAATAGGCCGCAGAGAAACATTTCTTATCACTTTTGATGAACTGGGACCAATACATGACACTGTTATACATTTCTATCTTGTATTATGTGCCTGTGATGGGAAGATCTCAGCATGACTTGACACATCAACTACTAAGAAAAAATGCACCATCTAACAAATAGAGCGTTCAATGTTAAAGGATGGTTCCACATACTGGAAAGTCGGTCGGCCTTTTTCTGCTGAGAGTTAGATGTGGAGATCAATACGGCACACATGTCGGGGCTATAAATATAGAGAGCCAGCAGCTGCTTACAGGTATCTTAGCTTAGCTTAGCATAGCACAGGATGAAACAGCTAGCCTGGCTCTGTCCCAAAATGAAACATCTGCCTTCCAGCACCTCTAAAGCTCACCAACACTTGTTTGTTGACTTTGTACCAAAACAGAGGTGAAAAGAAGTCCGTGCTGGACTATTTCATTTTGGGAGACATGAAGTCCCCGCAGACTGCCTGGTAGCCTCATGGTGACAACAAGACTACAGGAATGGTTTTACATGGATTAAAATACATAAAACATGTTAGAAAAATGAAGGTGCTAGTAGGTGGATTTTATGAACTAACCGAGTGCCCTTACTTTCAGGTTTTTTGCTAGACTAGCCTAAACTAACCATCTCCTGGCTGCAGTTTATATTTAGTGGACAGATATGAGAACGGTACCAAATTTCACGTCTTAGTCTCGGTAAGAAGCGGATAAGCCCATTTCCCTAAATGTCGCATTACTGCTGTTACAGTGGGTGTTTTATTTTATGTGTGTCTTTAAAAATAGCACCTAGATATGTGCTTCAGCACACATATTCCAGGCCTGGATAAACGGCTTTACTGTACAATATAAAATGATGGCACATAACATATTGACCATGTTTTTATAAAAACCTTTCCAGAAAGGTTATTGTCTGTTTTAATATTGGATACTGCACTTGTGTTCGTGGCAGCAGCATTATAAAGGCCAGTGTGTGGGAGCTCTGATTAGCAGAGGAGAAGCCAGCCAGAGGCTTCCAGGGCAGCTCTGTTTGCAAACAGTGAGAAGAGCAAGGGCAAGCCAAAGCAGGAGATCACAGGGGTGTGTGTGTGTGTGTGTGTGTGCGCGCGCATGCGAACAAGTACGTGTGCATGCATAATGATATTTTTTTGTAAATGAGACAGTGATGAGTAAAACTTTGCTGACTCAAATTCTGGAAGTCACTTCCAGATCATCATTTGCTGTAAAATCGTGATCTTTGACAGGCCTGCGATCAAAATAGACTGATCAAAAAAAATTAAGGTGATAAATCATTGACTAACAAAAAGGATGGCCAATATGAATACGTTAACCTTGAGTTTAACATTTTTGCTAATGTGCTGAGTAGGTGAAAAACACTGACTTAACTTCAATAATGCCAAGTTCTCAAACTCATACTGATGCAGAGTACATATTTTCCTAATCGATTTGGGAGCAAATCCTCCACTGAAGGCAAACAGGACTTTAGTATTCATGGGGGCATGTGTGCCTCTCACTATGTTAATAATGCTGTCTTCAGACAGGCTCAGGCTATAATGAGGATTTGCGAATTCAAATCACAGTCCGCTACATATGTCAATGCCATCAATATACCACAGCTCGGGATCTACAGTTTCTTCTCCATTTCTGACACAGGCTGGCTTCTTGACCCTTCCCACCTTGACAAGGAAGCACTGGGGAAGTTATCGGTGCTCCCATCAGATAATGACAAGATGATGACTGGCCTCTGGCCCCGGCTTCATGGTTTACAGGAGAGCTGTTGGCAAGCAAAGGGCATAAAAGCAAAAAAATAAACGCAAAAAAAAAAAAAAAAGAACATAGAGAGAGGAAAATGGAGAGGTCTAAGCACTACTGCTATTTACTACTTGTCAACATATCAGCAAGTGTGATGCAGGCGGAGGCTGGTGGAATTAAATTCCGTCCACTTTTTGAAAATAGACTTGCAATCTATTCCCGTCTATTCCAGTTTCTCCGTATGGGTTTTTTTTCCTTTAGCTGTGTTTTCTAACAATCTCTGCTTTAACTATGTTTAATAAATGTTTAATAGGATGGGTACATGAGAGTCAATCTAATTTAGCCTTTCCCCCACTCTGTGTGTATTGAACAGTAAGTGTTTATGTAAATGAGCGCTGGCTAGAAGGCTGGCTATTTATTCACACAAAACAGAGGGAGTTTAAGGAGGGATTGTTTTTACATCGAGTCAGATGCTCGCATGAATTGTGATTTTTGACGCTGCATTGTTAGCATGTTAGGCAGGTGAGCACCTGGGTAGCTTAACCACATTTCCTCGCTCTCCATATCATCATTATGCAAAAGACTACCGAGCTGCAGTGTTTATTCGCTGCTATATCCCTGGGTCTCTCTTTAAGCTTCCCAAGCTACTCCTCTCTTTTACACGTTGACTTCTAAATAGTTACTTTGAAGAATGAACTTCAGGTCATTATAGCCAAAGTACTTGATTAATTAAGTAGTTAAAAGAGAAAGCACAGAGCAATGGTTTGCTGCCTTTTGGTCAACACTTGTTTGCTACTGTTTATTAAAAAGGATCCTTTGGGTGAGGAGACCTCTTAAATGGGGTTAGAGCTTGTTGAAAGGAGCATTTCGCGGTGAATAATTGGATTGCGGCTTTGAGCACGCGCGCGTTTAAACGTTGGGATCGAACAGCGCCTGGGGTGTGTTTACCTGAGAAGGCTCCATCCCCCCTCCCCCTCCTATCCTTCTTTTCTCCCTCCCACCGTCCATCGCTCCTCTCCTCCTGTCTAATCGGTCTGATAAAGGATATCCTCCGCAGTCCCCGAGCCATAGCTCCGCAGCAACAGATTAGGCAGTCTGCACGTACGCACACACACTCCCACACACACACACACTTTGTCTGCTAGCGGGGGAGACAGTGGGCCGCTGCAAATGGTCAGGCAGAGACGGACAGAAGCACAGACGGACAAAGGTGCAAGAACAGAGCTGTGTATGTAAAGCGCACCCACACAAACACGCAGATAGTTGTTTGTTTGGTTTTTTTCCCCCTCTCACATACAATAAAATATGCACGCTCAGGCAGGCGCAGGATGCATGCACGGTCACACGCTTATGCACGCATGTAAAGCACGCTGGCGCTCACACACCAGAGTTAACAAACTCTTGGAGGTACTCCGCTAACAAGCAGAAGCGAGCGGCTCTGACAAATTGGCGTGCGCTGATGAATTGGTGTGTGCGTGTACTTTGGCTAACAACACTTGGAGTAATGAGCAGCTTGCCCCTAAAGTGACCTCTGCGCGCTGACTTGCAGAGATGGATGCCGCCTTGGATGGCTGAGCGGGAGCACATCTGGGTGTGTGTGTGTGTGTGTG
>JBCAUF010000790.1:23555590-23569149 GCA_038406115.1 Haemulon aurolineatum | reverse complement strand
GATGAATCCACAGATAATTATCTCCCGCCTCTGCTGCCCCCCTCAGCATATGGGCCATTTCAAGTTCTAATAAGTTATTGTTTTGGTTTAACGGCCCACAACTTTCAAGTTTTGATTCCCTCTCACCACTCTCATCAACATCACTTCCACCAGCAGCAGGCAGCCGTTTTCAGCGAAAAAGCTCTAATAAATCCACCGTACGGCTCCTGCTCAGCAGCTGACAGACGAAGTTAGTGACTAGCTGGTGAACACAGTGGAGCATTTAGCATCTAGAGAGCCAGATATGCTGCTGCTCCTGCTGCTGGATACAGTATGTTAAAAAGTGTTTATGAGCAAGTTGGCCATATGAACTTTTTAGCCCTTTCAGAAATGTTATTTTAAAATGCGTGATGACAAACTCACAACTCTTTTCGCATTAGTTTTACCCGGTGAGCAGCTTGAGCCATCTGTCAGGTCAGTTTATGTGCAAAATGGTGTTCAGTGTGTGGAAGTCAGAATGCAGAGAAGTTAAATCGGTGGCAGAAGAAAGATGGACTTGCTGTATGTGATGAATTTAGGACCCTGCCACACACACAAACACACGCACACTGGAGTTGACAGGCCAGTCTACAGTGAGACTAGCAAACAGACTTTTTTTTTTGTTCTGCTGAACTCATTGGGAAAACTCCCGGTGTTTCAGATAGCCAGTCGTGCCCTGCTCCTCAATACTGCCGCTTCTCTCTTCCCAGTGCCTTGTCCGGGGTACAGATCAGCAGGGATTTTATTTCATCCAGAATGAGTTTGATTTTACTTTATTTATTTATTTACTTGTTTACTTACTTACTTACTTACTGGGGCACAACAAAATATTGCTGCCGCCCCAATAAATGAGGTCTAACAGCACCCTCGGCAAAGACGCACGCACACACAGGGAGGGAGGGAAGGAGGGAAGGATATTTCCCTAAATGATTAATGCTCGACCATCCAAAACTTCGTATAACAGTTTTTAAGAGCCACCAAAGTGTGTCAGTCCACCGTGGGTCATGCAGGATACCAACAGAATTTCGAAGAGCTGATAATCTGCAACATGGTTGGGAACCTTATCGGCAGCAGATGCATCCTGTGAGGTGTAGAACTAATGTTCGAGCAATCATATATTCACACTGCCGCTTTGTTTGCCCTGTTGTGTAGCCTGCACTTACTGTATGGCTGCTTGTAGATACTTTACATTTGATTTTGTTTACATTTTCTCTCCGGAATCTCAACTTCCATGTTGGCTCATTTGCATAGAGTTAGAGTGTAGCTTGAAACACCGGGGATCTGTGAGTGGTGTGTTCTTTTGACATGTAAACACTGTTAATAAAATATGTCTTAGCTGTGCGATAAATAATAAAAAATAATAAAAAAAACACTGGCACATACTGAAAAGGGGTCATTAAAGGCACAGTGTGTAACGTGAGGGGGAAACCGTAATATCCAGCATTCAGATTCTAGACTGTGATTCTAGACTATAGCGATGATACACTAATACTGTGTTAACATATTAATGGACAGTATATTTCAGATTTTGCAAATAAACTATGCCAAATATTACAAACTGGGCCTTTAAAAGTTGAGTTGGGGTTTTAGTTCCCTCTCACATGTGTTTTTATGATCAAGGCTTTGGGGTTAGTGAACAAAGAAGCACGCCCAAACACACATTCCCAGACACCAACTGACTGACTTTTATGGTTGATAAAATATTTAAGGTAGTTGCTGCAGCACAGACTATTCCAAAGTGCTATTATGTGGAATTTTTAATAAATCTCTTGGTTGAGCTGGATTTAAGAGTCCCCCCTTAATCCAGTCCTGCACTGACTCTGCCTTGCTCACATGATTGTGTTCAAGTGTTCATGCTGCCCACTTTCACTTGTTAAATATTGGTTTCTCTACCCTTTGAAGAGGTCTACGCTTTTATGTTGAAAAAAAAAATAAAAGTTTGAATAAGATCTAGAGCTTGGTGTTGCATGAATGCTGTGAAGCACCATATTGAGTCTGACACATAAACCTGGTGATTTGAAAGTACATTCTTATAGCTACATTGACATTCGGGTGGAGTCTGAGGGTACCCATTTATGGATTTGCACAAAACAAAAAGTTAAAGCTGCACTGATCAATATTTTTATATTTACAATAAATCCAATGACTATGAGTAATATAAAGGGAGTTGCCTGTAGATGCAAAATGACAGAAAATGATCACCCCACTCTGCGATTCCCCTGGAGAGTTTGAGCATCTTTAGCTCATTATTTTCATTTTATGGCCCATGACTTTACAGTTTTGGTTTAGTCTCACTGTCAACCAATTTACAGCAGGCAGGTAATCTCAATGAAAAAGCTCTCAAAAACCCAATCTACTGCACCTGCCGAGCACTGAAGGGCAGACACACAAAGCTAGTATCTAGCTCAGGAACATGGTGGAGCATTAAGCAGTTAAAGAGCCAGATATTTCCCTCAGGAGTTAGCGGAGACCAAAAACAGAGCTGAAAGGAAGATGAAGATGGGATTCAACAGAGAAACGTAAATCAAGGCCAAAAGACCCGAGTACTGCTGATTTCAAATGAAGTATTTAAATTAGATCTGCTTTAGAAAACAATGGTCTGTTCACTATCAATGAGTACGGGGAAGTGACACCACATTCTCATATTTGACTCAAAATTACATTGACTTACATAAATTAACTTAAATGCATAAGTACAGCATGTCATGTGACAAGTTGCGTTACGTTACAGTGTTACATCTAAAAAAATTAAATAAATAAAAATTAAATTGTTCAGTGACAGAAGCCCTGTGCATATCATACTGATGCTGAAGTTTGCCTCGCGCATCAGAGTCAGACGCCGAGGGCCACTGACCAAGCTGCAGTATCGGACTCCCTCTGAATGAGAACAGGTTGGAAGTGATTACAATATCTCCCATCCTTTAAAGTCAGTAACTATAGCACCAGACCCCAGGACTGTTTATTCTTAGAAACCCCTTTCATACATACTGTCCATTGTTCAGGAACAATTCCTGCATGGGAGCAGGGATTGATATTCAGGGTAAATACGCACCAGCAATTTCCTACCTCAAGACCTAGCAGCATCTCAGGGAAAATTCCTTTATGCCTCCACCCCCATGCCAGGGCATGCATGAAAAGGCGCAAGACGGAAATGTTCCTGAATGTATCTGCACGTGTGAATAGTGAAACTCTCTAGTGGCGCAGTAATTTACCGGGAGCTATGTATGAAAGAGGCTTTAGATACTCCACACATCAATTAGGAGCTGGTTTCCAGAACTATGCAGTATACTCACTGAGTAAAAGCTCACGTCTACAGTGTGGATGCGAGGCAGTGTATCACTCGCAGGTCACCAGTTTGCTATTCCACATTCTGCAGCTGTCGTCCCCTGGTCCAGACAGCAGCCACTTCATCAAAATCAGCTGCTGGAAAGTCACACAAATTACCCACAGGAACCTACTACAGAGCTTGAAATAGCAATCAATTTCACTGCTATCACAGCTGATGTCATATGCGGTAAACACTGCTGTGCATAGCTTATGCTAATGACCGAGACAGGCAGGAGGGAGAGCGGGGGAGAGATGGTCCTTAGATGATAACGCCCTTTATTGCGATTGGTTAAGTGATGAGCACTGGTGGAAGATGGCAAACGAATTTGCCCTTGGGATGCAGTAGTAGACTCTTAACAGTGGATCACTTGTAATAGTGATCTATACATCTGCCTACATATCATAGGATTATGGCTCTCTATTGCAATGCTTAGCAAAGACCTCAGGGATCTTTTCTTCAAAACATCTTAAAGACAACAGAGGGAATCATGTTAACATTTTAATGCGCCTTTGTAGATTCCTAACGCAAGCTGTAATTGCCATCATGTTTTTATATGTGCTGTGTGCATCCCAAGAAAAGAGTCTTTTTTTATTTTTATCTCTCATCATTATGATTAAACAGTACTGCAATCTCACATCATTAACGAGGTCTCTCGCTTTCATGGCACTTTACAAGTTTGTTGGCTGCAGCAGTTCTAATAGGATTTTCAATCTACGCTGGTGCGTATGAAAGGAGGGGAAGATAAAATTAAATTCTGGCTTTGTTTCTCTCACAAGATTTTCGGGAGTGAGAAAATGAAACCGGCTGTCAGGATGTTTGTGATTAGGCTTAAATGGGGATGAAACAGTGTGCAACTCTGAGCCTGCAGAGGCAATGACCTGTCAACAAGCTAGGCTGCCGAGCACAACCGCAGCCTCCTCTGATCCTCCACCACCTCCTTCCCTGTCTCCTCTCACTCTCGGGGGGGATGTATCCTCATCTCAAAGGCCACTGCGTCACTCACTCGACACATGCTATTTTCAGGAGGAAGAAAAGTTGCGAGTTTGTTCCTCCCTCTGATTTCCGTCTCGTTTCATCTTCACTCTCTCATTCCCCTGTGGGCCATGTAGTGTTGGTGGACTTGTTGCAGATATACCATACTCTCTCGTCAACACAACAGACCCGACTTATATCTTCTAGGAGCATCACAGAAAGCTCCCTGGAAGATACCTCAAGGCAGTGCGCCTCTGTAGCAGCCGAGCTGTTGAGAGCTGCTTGAGCGAAGTGGTGTGTTGGATAAAAGCGGTCGTACCACCTGCGATTAAGGCAAATGTGGCAGCGTGCAACTATCCACTCTGACAGTATTCTCACTTCTCAACCATAAATGCGGAACGTTTTCCTCAATCAGAAGCACAATCATTTGTTACAGATGTGGCGCAAAAAGATGAACGAGACCTCTGAGTGTTCCAGCATTGATTTCCTTTGCCGCTAAGTGCATCTTTTGTTAATGCCTCACAATCATAAGGTGGACCTCCCGCCGCTTATGCCGGCTTACTTGTCTTATTTAATTTGTCAAAAAGTTACCCAAAGCCTTTTAGCTTTGAAACACACACACACGAACGGGGAACTACACACTAACAGGTGGGACATGTATGGGGATGGAGAATGGAGGGACGCTGGTAAAGTGCAGTGGAGGGCATGTGTGTCTGTGCCTCATCCTGGACTGATCTGTAACTAAAGTGGCAGGTCTGATCTTGTAAAGGTCATCCATGACATCAGGACTCGGCTGCTTTGGGCTTGATGCGGATTGGTGCTGATAGCTGCGCCACTGGTGAAAACTCTCTCTCTCTCTCTTTGTCTTTCTCTGCGCTCTCTTCCCTTTTCTGTCCCTCTCACACGCACACAAATAAGGACACACGCATTGTGCATGAGCAAGCCTCAGGTATTTAGTGTCGCCTGTCTGAAAAGGTCAGTCCCACTCATTCACTCTCTTTACTGCTGACCAGTGGGAGTGTGCAGTAAAAGCTTTCATGATGTGTGTGTGTGTGTGTGTGTGCCATTCAGGCTCCTTTCAATGGAACAAGAGTTTGGAGGGGGACATGTGAGGTCAAAGTCAACACAACAAGCGCACTTTACACTCAGCAGAGATTTGGACCTTTCATCAGCCCCGTCTTTCCTGTGGTCTCGAGACCGAAAACAATCTCATAGGGTGAAATTCTCAAAAGGTGGCCATGAATTACCTCAGTGGCGCAGAGGACCGGGTCCCTCTTTGGAACAGATTAATTTGAGAGGCCGTTTTAGTTGCCCTGAGCTGCTCAACATCGGTTAGCAAAAACAGAAATGCAGAAAAAAATGTGAGAAGTGGATAAAACAGATGTTTCTCTTCAGAACTGAAACTCAGCAAAGCAGTGACTTTGACTTTAGCTTTGATTGATTTAGTGCTGTGGAAATGTACATGTTTATGATCTTTAGTTTTTTCCCCACTATAACTTGAGACTCCATTATTTGAGATAGCTAGAGCTGGTTCGATTATCTCAGGACAAAACAAGACGAAACAGCTTTTGTGCCCGACTCTGTCCGAAGGCAACAAAAAATCTGTGACTTGTCGCCGGCAACCTTACAGTGGCTTCAGTCGGTCTTGTTGTCAGGGAGGATTTTGCTTGGACAGAATCAGGTTAACTGTTTCCAAGCTGAGGCAACTGGCTGCTGGCTGCTGGCTGCTGGCTTCTCACTGAATGCTCTAAACTATTTCTTTAATACCTTTAACGCCGTCCATCTTAATTATTCAAGAGATGTGTCATCTGAGGATATGGTTAAGTGTTGAGCGTTAGTCATGCTTGCTAGTAATCATAAAAAGGAAATGGAAGGAGGAGGAGGAAGTGTGCTCGTGTGCTCATTCATTTTACTGTGATGGCTGAAGGGCAGGAGTCCTTAAGAGGGGACACGTAAACACCAAAGTGTTTCCGTTTGTTGGCCTAAAGTACCCTCATGCCTCCCCACCACCCCGCCCAGGTCTGTACACAGTGTGTTTGTTCTGTGCATTTTAACAAACAGCAGAATGCTACTCAGACAAATTAGGGGGGTGGGAGGTGGGGAGACGACAGAGTGGCGAAGTTGAGGGCCTTCCGTTAATGCTAAGTAGCTTTTTTCCCCCCGGGGCCCCCCAGAGCTCCGAGTACTCTAATGTCAGACACAGAGACAGCATGGACTGGCTGGACGTCACCATGGCAACCGCACTCATCAAGAATTACCCAGGATGCCCGTCGCGCTGGCGTGACTTTTTCCCGAAAAAAACCTCTGAAGTTTCCCAGCCGCCGATGTCTCTTTGTTTTGTCCTCTCGCGCTGCGGCTGAGGATGATGAAATTCGGGGACATTTTTGCTCAACCTTCATAAACTGTGATGTAGAGACTGCTGCTGCCACCCATCTGTAAGAAAACTGTGTGCGCCCCCCCCCCAACCCCACATCCAACGCGCAGGCTGTCTCCCTTTCGCTCACTGTGGGCCCGTGTCATGATGAAGGCTCTGTCACTCCATCCTTATTACCAAAAGAGAGGTCAGTGCAAGTTCACTCTTACATCACTCAGCCTGTGACAGCATGCAGCACTCTCTGCTAAGGGAGAAAAAGGAACAGACGTATGGAGAGGGCGAGAGAGCGAAGGAGAGGGATGATTCCGGTTTATGGAGGTATATATCCATCGAAGCAGCCCTGTCTCCCACTGCCAGCCATTGTTGGTGTGAACTGAAGGAGTCAGTCAACCAGCTGAGTCTTGTCTGTGTTCGCCTGCCATTTAGTGAGATGTGGAGGCGCGCAGGAAAAGAGGAACGAGAGCAGTACAGCACATATCACAGGAGGAAGCTTGGGCTTGAGTGCTTCTGTGTCCAGAATACCAAAAGGAGGAGGAAAAAAAAAAAAAAAAAAAAACACCCACAGAAAAGAAAAGCAGCAGAGAACGGAGAAAGAAGGATCTCCCATATGCTTTTATAGGAGACTGCATACTATTTGTTGTTACCCAAACTTCAGAGGGCATTGATTTCCGAGGAAGTGGATATGGGGAGTCATATTTTTTCCACTTTACCTTTTCAAGTGTTTGTTTGAAGAGGGGGTATTGAAATCCTTCCTCTGCTGCACTATTTTCAGCACACCTGGAGGGCATCCAGCACTGCTGTTGAACATATGTAAGCTCCAAACCATGTTTCCCATGCTTCCGTTTTTTCTCTCCCCCCATTTGATCAATCCCCTCTTTATTCAACATGACCTCTATTTTGAGCTTGCATTTCACTCCTCTCTCCAGGCCCTGGCCTCCATCTCTCTTTCCTTGCGACTCCTTGCCCGTTAAGTTTCTCTGCCTCCCTGACGATCTTTTACACCCTATAGGAGAGAGGTAGCTCCGCTGAGACACCTGCGCCTCGGTTTCTTTCTAAATTCGTTTTATCTCTCCAGGTAACCACACCCTCCCTCGTCTCCTATGTCCACCTCCTCCCTTTCTCTTCTTTTGAAAGATATAAGGCACCAAGAGAGTCATAGTGGAACACAGAGGTCCTCCGCTCGCCTGAAGAGAAATGCGGGATATGGAAAGGCCAAACTTTGTTTTATTATTGACATAATCCTAAAAGCTTGTGCCTGTGAAGCCAGATCAATTTTCTGCACCTTATCCTATTATTAAAAGCTGGCCCGAGGGCTAAGGACACCCGATCTTACAAGGAGAAACAGAAGGCGAGAAAAACACGCGGCGAGGAGAATGGAGACACACCAACACCGACTCCCTCTCCTGCCAGCTGTAGCTGATAAAACATGTATCTAGTATGAATTTGATTTTCCAATACTGTCATTAATAGATGAGCCGGCTGGTGCTGGGGTTGCGGCCTGTGGAGCGGGCAGGCCTGCTGTAATACTCACGGACAGGAGCGAAGATAGAGACAATCACGGCTGCTATGAACAACACTTCATCACTGTCACGTTTGGGCAGAATTCAATTTGCAGATGTCGGACTCGCCCCCCCCCCCTCCCCCCTCCATCTCTGCGCCACGTCTGGAGTGTGAGAGGGGCGCACGCAGACACACACACACACACAAGCGAGCACGCACAAACCCCCACGCGTACACAAATGCTGCACGCTTGCTTATTATGTGCTTCTTACAGTACAAAGCCACATCAGGTGGAGATAACTGTGTTGTTGAGAATAGACAGGGGGAATGGGGAGGGGTGCTGAAGAGGAGAAGAGACGCACTTTAAGCCCCTTCCGGTCCATACATATGATCAATGTGCTCTTTTGTGTGCTGCGGGCTATGACAGTACACATTGTGAACTGTGTATGATTCACTGGGAATTTAAACTGAAAATGTACACATCTGCCCTACAGCGGTAGAAAAATAATAAAACATTTAAAAACCAGCGAAACTTGCTTCTTTAAATTGCCCGACGCACAATGTGTAATCAGTAATCAGAGGGATCTTTCACTGCAGGCTGTGGAATTTTGAAAGCGGTTTAGTGTGCATTTTCTTAACAACAATAAAAGAAAGAATTTATGATTTCTTCTTAATAGTTTGATTTAGGAGACTCCAGAAAATTGCCAACCGGGAAACAGCACAGTATAAAAAGAAATCACCCATCCTGCAATTAGCATAAATGATGGAAAGTTTAATCAACCAACGGCAAATTATGATGTGACACTAGGCGAGCATCAGCGTCAGTCGAAATTGTGTTGTAGCATGTAGACATGTATAGTCTGTGTTAACAATACCTGTCATCTGGATGACGTGCATGCCGGATAGTGTATTGATGTTTATAGATGATTTCAGCCAACTGACAAGGTTTTGTATGCTTCATTATTAGAGCTTGTTGTGATTGCTGCTCTCTGCTGACAGCGGCTGAATTTAATATTGATATGCTCATGTGCTGATTGATTAGCACCAGACAAACAAATCGGAGAAGTTGTATGCGAGTGAAATAAGAGACAGAGAACACATTAAACATTAAACTTTTGTTGGCATGGAATACTAATGAGAATATGATAATGCTTTATATTGCAGCCCAAATTTCAGTGTAATTATTTTCTACGTATGGGTACAAATGAAATATTTACTGAGCACCTACAGGCATGTACAAGGAAGTATGAGAGCACTCAAACGCACACTGATACCCTGGTTATGATCAGACCGTAGCCTGGTGCTGGGAAACCTGGATTATTCCACTAAACTGGGATACTGTGGTGTGTTAACACCTTATCCAGGTTTCTGAATATTCCCTGTTGGTACGGAACAAAGTGACTGATGTGGTGAGACATCAGTACATGCCTGCTCATAGATGATCAGAAACTATATTTTCATGTATGCAGTGAGATGAATGAGCAGGTTTCTCATGTTCCACGTATGCACATCATGAATATGATTCACTCAAACCCACGATACAAGAGTGCACATAAACATGCTCCATATGAAATAAGGGGTACCAACTTTGTATGTGTACATGTATATGTACATATGAAATAATTAAAATTTAATTTTAGAGCCCACATATACTGCAACTACGCAGTCATTGCAGTAAAAGAGGATGAACAAGAGACTGTTTTATTTTACAGCTCACTTATAGTGTAACTACACTGTGACTATAGTGAAAAGGTGAGATTGCTTAAATTTACAGCCCACACACCTTGGACCTACACTGTATTAAGAACACTTTCTCACACATTTGTAATGCTTTGCTCTGATCTTAGTGTAGTGGTTCCAGAAAATATTGGCCATTACCGTGGCTGGAATTTTTTATGCATGCTTTATGCAAAAAAGAAAGAAAGAAAGAAAATTGATACCTCTTTTGTTGGTTTTATGAATGACTCACCACACTTCTCTTCATACCAGATGAACTTTGTGAATAAAAGTCTGTGTCCTTGGCTCCCTAATTGTTTATGATCTGATGATAGGCAACAAAAGGCTTGTCATCCTCTCTGGCATCAGTTCTTCCTGAAATATTAAAACCAAAACTATTTTGTAGAAGTTTATCACTATAAACGTAACATCTACTCATCTGTATATAAGCCTAGCTTATACATGTATTATCTTGTAAAGTCAATGCAAAAAAGTGTATTTTAGCGAAAACGACAAATATAATAGGACTGAGTTTTCTGAAGAAGGCTTAAGAGGTATTTTGTGCCGACAGAAACTGTTAAAGTTCTTAATGTGAATCTTCAAATGAGCTGGCCAAATTCATATTCATTCCACTTGAAATAAGCTGGCCCTGTTTCCTCTCATTACACAAATAATACAAGCAGCGAGGCTGTCAAACTTTCAGAAATAAAATCAAGACAAAAAGTGAAAAAATAAAAATAAAAATAAAAATCAAGATCTAATAATTGTAAATCACCGTCTATCCAGGCTTGTTTTCTTTTTTACTGCACCCTGGTTTGAAGAGTGGCCTGGACAAGAAAACTCTAGGTTGTAATTCTGATATGACAGTGTACCATTTTCCCTGTTAAACCAAAACACATTCTTCCCACCAGCCTCACTTCTCCACCGAGATTGTAAAATCAACACGTTGAGAAAAGTTCACGTTGCTTTGTGCGTGTTTATAATTTATCGCATACAGGATTGTTTTTCTGTCTGCGAACTGACACAGTAATGGTTGCCTGTGATGTATTTGACCACTTTGCTTCTTACTTTCAAATCAACACACATAATAGGTGGTGATTACGCCAGCCAAGCTGCGCAGCCACAGCAAATATTTCCTCTAAAGAATGGGTCTGCTTGAACCCCTTTCAGCCCAACACAAATGGAATCGATTAATAATTGCCTTTTCTTCTCCAACAATGATTAGTTATTTCATGTTGCCATTTGTGTACCATTTGATTTGTGTGACTAGTGAGGCAAAGTTTATATCTGTGCGCGTGTCTGTGTGTGTGTGAGAGTGTATCCGGCGACTCAAGCTTGTGATTTGTTGCGTAGGTACCTGGGAAATGTATTCTTAATTGCGTCGAAACCTTGTTACACCCGCAGACTGGCAGGTCACAAATAACTGGCCAGCTGCTCTGTGGCTGTGGGCACACGGGGAGAGAGGAATATAAATGGATGGATGAGAGAATGTGCGAGGTTTTTTTTTTCGGAGGGGGAGGAGTATTTCACCCCCTCATCAGCGAGGCTGCAGGTGTCCACGCTGTCAGGTCTGGGTGGGCAGGGGTGTGATGTGAATGTCTGATCCGCGCACCCCACACCCCCACTTTCTTCGGCGGAGAGGCCGCCCCCAGGCGTTTTTCGAGACTCAGATCCACTGGCTCTAGAGCATGTTAGCGCAGCGTGGAGCCCAGACATTACAGTGGATGAGTACATTGCAATGGTGTGGTTACGTTAAGTAAAATGCTGGTAGCTGTGGAATATTTGTTTCCGTTTCTTATTGATGCAGCCTGCAAGCCTAAACCACTATTGTTGTTGATTTATTAATGCATCTGCATATGTTCGCGTGAGAAAAAAGACTCCCCCTCGCTTCCTTGATCAGACAGATCAAACGCTACACAGGGGACACCTTGTTAAAATGTGCCATTGATTTCCAGCCCTATCCATGTCTTGGTGATTATGAACAAGATTGGAGTTTTAGCTTAAATGGAAATGACTGATGTTTATTGGCTGCTAATAAGCTATTACCTCAACCTTGCTGCAAGCTAGAAGTCAATCCATGCTCATTTCACTTGTAAGAAGAAGGGAGGGGCGGCAGGGAGGGGTGGGAAGAAGGATGGGAAGGTGTTGGGGGAGGGGGGGGGAGGGGGTTGGAAGTATTAAGGAGACAGAGGGCAGAGTGAGATAAAAAGGAGAGAACATCCGTGTTTGTATTTCAATGTGCTGAGAGTAAGCTGCAGCTTAAAGCAATTTATATACCTGTGAAAAATGTGCCAGCCATTTAATGGGTGTGGAATTAGCTGGGAATGGAACAGCACCTATTTCAAGGGCAGGACTGCTTGCAGATAAGCATCACCATTTACTGTAATATTGGAGCCAGAGGATAGAGTCCTGTTACAGAGGAGATTAATGAGGCCCGCGTGTGGGTGTGTGTGTCGGTGTGGTTATTGTATTTATATCTTTCCTGGAAATGTTAAGGTTTCCAGGAGCAAAGAAATTAATATTTCCTCGTTTTTGACACAGAACACCACACGTGAATTGATTGTTGCTGCTGCTTTGAAAGAAACTCGTAACAGTGCCATCCAGTGGACAGTGCCCTCCTGTGCACCTGTGTGTGTGCGTGTGTGTGTGTTTGTGTGCCAGCACTTATGATTGAGCCAGCATTTTTGACCTGTCCTGCTTTGGCTTATTTGCAATATTTGTGTCTGAACTTAAACACGCGTGCACTCACACATACACCACTGCAGACGCACACAATTTTGCCTATTTGCTTCCCCCTCCCTTTTTTTTTTATCAAAAATGATAGATGAGAGTACAGTTTCTGGTGTATTGATTGCATGCTTTTATGGAATTACATCTTTGGAGCAGGTTGGGCTTTATACGGAAGACAAATAGGCCTGACTAAATGAGAGTAAGCACAATCCACTGTGAGCTGGCTAGAGAGATTGGGGCGAGGGGGCACCTAAGGGCCAGGACCGGTTCCAACACCGCAGACAGACATCCATCCTTCCTCCCCTCCCGCATGTCATCACTCAGGAAAGAAAGATAGCGGGCCCCAAGTGGAGACTTTTTGAAATGGAATCCACTCCACCTCTCCTCCTCCACATGCTACACTCACCGACACGGCAACACACTGCAGCACTGAGAGCAACGGTTCAGCTTGATGGGTTTCTCCTATTGCCACAACATTTAAATGGACCCGCTCTATTTCCTTTATTGATTATTATGAAAGCATTTCATTATACAGGAAGTTATATGGCCAACAAGCAATTATGAATTCAATACTGCAAATGTAAACTGAAATGTGTCTTCAAGGCACGTGTGAGAGGTGAAAAAGTCATTAAGCTCACTCGGCGAGCACAAACTCCCCCAAACGCACACGCACACACACACACACACACATTAAGTGCAAGGGGAGTGGGGGACTATCGCCATTTTGGACATTAATTCACTCACTTGGCTGGCAGTGTGGTGTCGGGGTAATTTGGTGATGGCAAGGCAGTCCATTATCAGAATCAAAAATATGGAAATGGTGCTTACTTAAGCTGTTTCACATGAAGGGGCTGCAAACAGGCAATGAAAGCCCCCTACCACCTGCAGCAGCGGAGAGCTAATGTGGGTTAAAAAAAAAAG
>JBCAUF010000790.1:23480907-23496070 GCA_038406115.1 Haemulon aurolineatum | reverse complement strand
TAGGAGCTCATCTTTTTCATAACATTCAGGAGCAAAACCTAAAAATATTTTTCAGTTCTGCTGCCATACTGACAGTTTCCTATGTGACTTTTGTAAAACGAATGGCTGCATTGTTACATTGTTAACAAGCATAAGGAGGCACTAGCAGCATTGTTGCCAGTTCTAAGAGAGTCGTTGGATGGCCTCCAAGAAAAGATTCCTGGAGGATCTTTTTGACTTTGGATGCCTCTCTTTTTGTTATCCTTCACCCCGCTCCCGCCTCGTCGGCGACCTTTTCGTTTCACCTCCTCTTATTTCCCGCGGGATTAACATCACTCTACCTCTGTTTTTCGTGTTGCCACAGCAGCTCGCTGGATTATGGAGACTCCTCATCCTTACAGTAAACAGCGCAGAGAGGCACAGATGCTCACACACAAACACACATCTATCAGTGTGAGTAATCTTACGGCGTGCAAACAGCAGATGAGGGGGACTCCTGTCACGTCTGCACTGGAGCAATTTATTTACCTGCACGATCACATAATCAACTTCGTGCCACATCTGAGGCGAGTTTGTGGTGATACTGCATTTTTTATTTTGTCAGTGCCCTACTCGTGGACCTAATGATAGGAACGTTTTTTGTTTTTTTTCTATATGCGGTAAAGCCAGTGCGCAAAGGGTCAAGATGTTGCAGCTCTCTGTCCTGCTGGTCAGATTAGATTCCTCATCCCTGCTCACATCAGATCAAAAGCAACACACAAACACATTCACAGCGAGGATTTTCGCCGCTGGCTGTGCCGACGAGATGCGATCACAGGCCCCAATCACACAACCACCACAGAGAGAAACAAAGTGTGTTTTAGACCATCATTGTCATCGCCGCAGTTGTTTGTGAAGTTAAACAGCAGGTTGACCAGCGGGGACTGCGGCCGGGAACAGACCTTATCACATTGAGCGTCCCATAGTGTCCACTAGCATACTGGGCATTATGAACACAAGACTTTGACTCGAGCCACGGTCTGATCCTTGTCTCAAATCCAGTGAGCAGCAGAGTCAACAGGCGATGGGAGCGGAGATAGCCAACTATGGGGAGTGTCAACAGGCCGCTCGGCTCCGGATAAAAGCTCTGTTTGTTTGGCGAGGCTGATCCCCTCTCTATTCATCTGCTCTTGGCCTTTCTTCTACACTATTTTGGACCCTCGGCTGAACACGACAGATTATGTCTGATCTCGCAGGTATTTCAGGTCAACACCATCCCACCGCTGGAGGATAAAGCTCATATTCTCAGCCCTACACTCTACCTTAATCACACTCCCTCTCGCTCCACCACTCTCCCTCATTCAGTGATTTTCATCCCCTCACGAGCCTCGCGCCGACCCCGCTGATTAACATTTTCGACGCAAATGCGTGTTGTTCCAACAACACAGAGTGGCGAGTGCTTGAGATGTAATTAGAATTAAGGATATTGATCACACAGGGCCAGACGATGGCGTTATAAATAATAGCTAGCATGAATAAGTGAAAGCGATAGGTGAGCTCTTGGTGATTTATGTACGGACTCCCGTGGTCCACAGCATAAATCACCAACAGCCATGTTCTTATTGAGTTATGAAGCCCCACAGTTGCAACAGAATAATGGCCAACTCTGTGTCTTGTGTGTGTCTACTCAATCCATAAGATAGCACCCGTGGACCAATAAGGAGAGGTGTATGCTCTGTTGTACTGAATTAGTTTGTGGTACTGTATTATATATTCATCAGGTTTTATGTCATTGTGGATTAAAGGTCCCAGGTGGATGTTTCTGTGGGCCTTTGCAGCATTCAGATAAAAATAGAACAACCCTAGTTACCCTACTGTTTTGACTTTTAAATGAATGCAACAATCCACCATACTGTATTATTCCCATCGTACAGCCTAGCACGCTGACCTTTATGAAAAATGAGGTTATACACATGAGAGCCATTCCCAATAGGTGATTTAGATGAAACATATTTAGAATTTAAATATAATTATGTTTTTTCAGCTATAATTATTACCTCAGATCTTTAAAAAAAAAAATCTGTTTGTGTTGTTTGCAAGTAAATAAATTAATGACTTTGAGGACAGGAGCAATCATCTCCAAACAATTTGCTGCAAAACCTATTTTGACCTTGATGCTGGAGCAGCAGCTGACAAAACAGACACATTTCAAGGGCCACTTAGCACCATTACCTTCATTAGCAGCTGGAACTGTAGATAGCACCAGCATCTCTTGGACAGTTAATTCTTGGCCTTAGAGAGACCAGTTGGCTAAACAATCACTCGCCTGCTTGTTTCACGCAGTCCTCATCAGCAGATGGAGTTTGTTAAAATGGCATTATATTAAAAACCTCTTACTGTAAGAAATGGGATCTAACATGTCCACAATACACTCCATACACCAAGGTTAGAGCCAATCAGAGAATAAAATGAGAATGAGTATTTTGATGGGCTGTTTGCTTATGTGACAAATGGGAAACACTTAATCTGTTGAAACACATGAAATGATCTCAGTGTTTCATGATATGAGCAAAGGTAGAAGTGGATGACGTTAAAATACTGGTAAACCTCTTAAGGAGGATGTTGGTGGGAACAAAATGGCTTACAAAGTGTCTGACTTTGGCACAAGACACCAATGGTTTACATCCTATCTCCTACTAACAGTCAGTCAGTGTCTCTTTTTAGTCATGCTGGTAGCATGACTCAAGGGATGGCACGGTCCATCTGTCTGTCACCACTTTGGTCTAAACTGAAATATCTCCACAACTATCGGTTATCATTGCCACAAACTTTTGTAAGAACATTCGTGCTCCACAGATCCTTCTGACTGACTGGCATTTTTAGTTTTTTAGTGAAAGAATTCAGCAGCTATTGGCTGGGTTGCCACAGAATGTGTTATGTGTCCTTGGTGCCCAGATAATGATGATGATATTCTGACTTTTCCTCTAGCACCATCAGCAGGTAAAAGTTTTCACTTTTTCTGTGAAATATCTCAGCATCGACTGGAAGGACTGGCACAAAATTTAGTACCCAATGTGTGCCCAAAAGATTTATCCTAATGACACTGGCGATCTCCTGACTGCACCATCATGAGGTTCAGAATTATTTTGAGTATTTTTTGTGAAATATCCCAACATCCACTGAATGGATCGCCATGGAATTGGGTATAGGCAAGACTGGTGCACATGAATTTTCAGTGAATTTCAAGTTTAGGTTTTCACTTATCCTGAGAAAAACCTTCAATGAATTTGTACACTGTTTGGTCAGCTATTGGCAGATGATGTCCTTAACACTTTGGTTATCTCCTGACTTTTCCTTTAATGCCACGGTAAGGTTCAAATATGTGTTTTTAAGTGAAATTAAATTGTTGGATTGATTGCCATGCAATAACTTGTTTGGCAGCTTTTGAGCTAATGCTATTTTGGTTAATGGCTGAATAATGCCATAATCCTCAGCTACAGCTTCTTGTGAAGTGCTGAATTGTACCATGTTAACACACTGAACCAAGATGATGAACTTAGCAAACCACATATAACCTGGTTAACATCAGTGTGTTAGCATTGCCATTGGGAGCACATTAACATGTTGACATTAACATTTCGCTCAAAGCACCACTCTAATCTCCAAAAGCTGCTCCCATGCTGTAGACTTTTTCTTCCAATTACGACTGCAAACTTGCACTAAGCTTCACCAAGTGCTTCAAGTTACTTTGCCAGAACATAACTATAGAAATGAGCGATAGGAAAACACTCCTATGAATCATTTTCATAACCGTGATATGGTTGTATTCAGACATCTCTTGCTGTGTTCAAATAACTAACCCACAAAGTCCTTGTATGAGAGTCAATTTTTGCTTATTTGGTCACAGATATTTAATGTTATAGATTCATGCTAAACTTTTGAAACTAGGTTTCCTGGTGCTTTGATAGCTCTTAGAATAATTTCCTCTATCATGTAGAAAGATTTGTATTGTTTTTAACAAGCCCTGCTGACACACACATTTTACATGCATAAAAGTGAACAACCTAAACTGGTAGAGGGGGTAATATTTAACCTGCTGGAGGTTTAAATGGCCATTAGAATCTTGTTATTTCTCAGGACAGGAGGTTGTCTTTACAGTTGGCAGGCATCTAGTTAGAGTCCCTGCAGTTTGTGCTGCATCTTTCACACCCTCCTCCTAAGTGACACTAAGCCTCAGCAACAGGGGAGGCTTTTTAACAGGGCCCACGAACAGCCATTACCCTGAGTCTCTTAAGTGCTGTCTGTATGGTGCGCTGACAGATCAGTATCCCCCCTCCGCTACTGTGTCGCTGCCATCGGCAGGAAGAAGGAGATTTCATCCAACCTGATCAAGCATGGGGAGGGGAACAAACACCGCTTCAGACAACACACATCACAAGCAAACATGCACCACAACAGAGAAGCGCTTTTGAGTTAGTGTGTCTGCCTGTTGTCTATGTGTGCGCGTGTATGTGTGTGTGCGCGGGTGTGTGTTTACTGGTGGTGATGTTATCTGTCTTTAGTATGAAGCACTCACTTTCTGTTCTAAACAAACACAGCAGTGTGGGGCAGCTTAGGTCAGCGTTGACTGCTCTCTTCCATCTCAAATTCGCTATGTGTTCCAATGACACACACACACACATACCTTCACACACACACACACACACACACGCACCCGGCACAGAGCTACCTCCCCCCTCAGCTTGCCGACTCTCTGGGGCTGTGCAGAGAAAACCTTTCATCAGACACACTCGAAGGGAAAATATTTTAGCCCAAGAGGAGAACAACAGGGGCTGCGGAAATTGATTTTGATTTGAAAGTGACGGCAAATAATGGGGCTTGGAAACTGTCCCTGAATTTGAATCTGTTTCTCATTCCAGAATGTAAATGGCCCATATCGAGACTTTTGGGGGGTAAACAGGTTTGAACTCCAACACACAGCGACACGGACACAAGGTAACACATAGGGACACCTGCACACGTATGCACACGTATGCACACCGCCAAACATACATGCACACGCACAGCATAGGCGGACACGTAATCAGCCAGAATTTGATAGGAGCATTACTGCATCACTCTGGCCACGGAATAGATCTCATTGCACAGGTCAGTGAACGCCTCTTTATCGCTCGACGCCTTTACAATACAAAGTGGCCATTTTCATGCAGTAAAGGTCACAGCGCAAGGACATTTAAAGATCACGCTCATGCAGATCAGCGTTTCCTCTGCGTTTCCAGGCAGATTCTGAGCTCTAGGATGTTTCCAGTTGCTGCACGACGAGTAATTTGTGTTGACGACACCCACTTTGCGTTTCACTTTTTTCTTTTTTTTCTTTTTTCACAACATGGTTTTAAGACTGTCTGAGCGGTAGTTGTGTTCAGGCTTTGGCTCCAAAAAATAGGTACACACACAGACACACACGAACACATACACCTGCCCAGAGATAAATGCAGACACAAACAAAAAAAACCCAGACAAAATAAAGATTCTCCTCACATCTGTCAGTAGCTCGTTAGCAATAATTGAACTGTTTAAAAATAATTTTAGCCAGCGAATCACAATTAGTAAAACCAGGCCCACACTCCCTCTAAAGCCCACCTCCAAATGCATCCTTCCAGTGCTGTCAAGTTGACAGCTATTAAAAAAAAATGGAGTTGCCAAATTATACATCATTAAATTCAACAAATTAATCATGATTTTCGGTGACAATAGTGTGGTGTAATAAAGGAAGACTGACAAACAAAGCCGGGCGCTTCACCACTTCCAAATTAATAGTGACTGACACCAACACCCCCACACTTAATTAATGGGAAACAAAACACAACAAGAACATCCATCTAGATACGAGAAAACAAAGAATGGGTCGGCTTGTGTCATTCTACGTTTGCTGCCCGCTGACAGCGAAATGTAACACTGAGATTGATAGTGTCTGCGGGTGTGTATGTGTGCGCGCGTGCACAGGCATCCTCAAATGTTGTTTTTCTAGACTGCGATCTCTTAAGCAGACACCTAACACGCCCCGAGCCCCTGACATTGAGTTTATAAGCAGACATTATTTTTAGCGATGCTGTCATGTTCCTCGGAGTGACAGCTCCTAAAAGCTTCCACAGGCAAACCCATCTCCTTTTGCACTCTAAAGCCATGTCTTCTTAACAGCAATGACTGGGCTATTATCTTACAAGATGAAAGCTGACGCGCGGCTATGCTTTTCATTTCTGCAAAGACCGACACTTTATGGCTGAGCTTTTTGATGTTTGATTTGTCCTCTCATTCCTGCCCGCCATGTGGCCACGGTCAATATTCGCCGATCATAATAATATCCGATCGTCGGATGTCAAGCCACTTTTTTTTTTCCTTTTTTTTTTTTTTTTTTTTTTTTCCCCCACTTAAACCGCACTTGGTCGTGAAAGGAATAGCATACAGAAGGACAGAGGGAGGGGAGAAAGAGGTCGGAGCAGCGTTTTAGAAAACCACTCCGGAGAAACGGGACACTCCCAGGCACTTTGTCACATCAATTAGGAATTCTATCTGGGCAATGGGATCGTGGCCTGCAGGGCAGTGGACAGGACAGCCATTATATATCTTGCTGGTGTGCGTGCGTGTGTGTGTGTGCATGTCTGTCTGTTTATGTGTACTCGTGTGACATATAGAGAGACAGATAAAGAGTACTCATCCTTTGAACTATCGACTTTTCCCTCACTGACCCCTGGGAGAGCTAATTTTAGCTGGTGTTTCGCAGTAGTTTTAATTGCCTCACATCGCTAATTTCCTCTTCGCTGACAATGAACGGAGGCGGTAGGTGTCCTCGCTTCCTCTCGCTGTCTCTCTTTCTCACCAACAGTCAGTCAGGCAGTCAGGCCTCGAGGCTGTCAGAGGGGGAACAAAGTGACTGGGTGATGAGCCAGACGCCCGTTGTCTGATCACATGGACTGATGCTGTGCCAGACACCACAGCCACTGGCTCACTCAACAAGGTTCCTCTCACAACAGAGGAACGTACTCCCGACCTGGGCCTTTCATACTTTTCCTGTCTCCTTTTTTTTTTTCCCCCCCTCTCCTCCCCGCCTCTGTCTCTTTCAATCTTTCCCATCTGCTGGTTCCTCTTTTTTCTCCCATCTGTCCCTCTCTGTTTACTCCCTTTCTTTGCACTTGCAAACACTTGCTCGCCATTTCTTCCTCCGTTATTTGAAATGTTGCGGAGGTGAAAGGCGCACGCCTGCAGTCATCCCTCTCTTCCTCTCTCGCTCTCTTCTCTTAATTGTTCTCTGAGCGGGAAGGTGGACTCCCTGCTGCGTGCAGCATTACTGCGACGCTCGCAACTGTATTACCTTTATGGGGAATCAGCATTTTTAAAAAGGCGAAATGTGAATGTCGACAACTGTGCAGAGCATCACCCATCTGCTGGCAAAACTCTGAAGGCAGCATGATACAGACAAACACACACACACACACACTTGGAGAATATCATCAAGTGACATTGTTTTGCAGACTTACAGTACATTTGTGTCTAGTTGGCACCCACCGCCGCACACTGCTCTGACAGCCCTCATCTATACTGAATCAAATCCTCTGAGGTGTGTGTACGAAACAACTATATTTTTGTTCTATGAATAAGCTGACTTCCCCTCAGATTTGTAGCTCCCAGCTGCAGAGGGCTATGTATAAATCAATGCCTTGGTGGGCTAGAGAGGGAGCAGTTATATTTACTCAGTTTCCTAGCTAGCAGCACTAGCACTACTAGGGGGTAAAGGAATTCGATACACACCACTGGAAGGCGAAGGCTTTTTCACTCACATACAGGAATGGCAGTTCTGCTGATAGGGATAGACTAATGAAGGAATACCAGGCCAGTCAGGCAAGAAAACACACTGTGTAACACCTCAACAAAAAATAAAACTGATTCCCGTCATGCACCACAGGAGCAGAAGTAAAGAAAACTGAGTCGTATACATGCAAGCGGGCGCACACTCCAGCTTCAGACACTTGGTAGCCTCACATTTGTCCTCACAAATGCCCCAAAATCCATCTGATAAATTTGAATTTTAATCTACAGTGGTTTATTGATTCAGATAAAGCACTTGTGTGTTTCTGCTCTTCATTTGCAGTCTGTGTCTGCAGCACTGAGTACTGGATTAAGGTTGATGGCAATGAATTATACATGCAGTCTGAAATGTAATTCTCTTCATTAGATGACAAATCTCTTGTTTGAATATTGCATACTGTGGTAATAATACTGCTTTTATCATTGGCCACTGGAGTTGTGGGACTGAGGAAAAATAGTCTTGTCATCGCTGTAATGCACCACTGCTAATTCATTAATTCAACTACCAAATTAAAGTTAAATCAAATGTAGTTGTTGCTACATTAATTCTAACATAAGAAAACACGCAATGTCTGATTATCTCAAGTGAAGAATCGAATGAAATGTCTCTGGGTGTATTGTGTGTGTGTGTGTGTGTGTGTGTGTGTGTGTGTGTGTGCGTGTGTGTGTGTGTCTTTTTCTGGACTTTTTGTGTTTGTGTGTGGGTGTGTGCGTGTGTGTGTGTTTCTGTAGGCCCTGAGAAATGAGGGCTGGGCCTGGTTAATAATAGTGGCCGAGAGGGTCTGTTAGCGTAGCCCACTACATCACTCCTTAGCAGGGAGACATCTCCAGGGCTCCATGCTGCTGTGATGGAGTGTTGGAAGGGGAGCAGACTGGTACAGAGAGCCGGTGATGGAAAGGGGATCGGAGGATGGAGGCTGGAGGACAGATGAGATTCAGGCAGCGGGGAGGCAAGAAAGTGAACAGTAGGGCACTTTTTTTTTTTTTTTTTTTGTTCTCCATTGTTTCATCCCTTTTACAAACACACAGGATCTGATGTACCGCCAACTATCCTCTGGTAGATAGAGGGTTATAGCTGTTTTACCTACCAACGCAGATATCCTGTTGCACTCGGCTTTGAAAGCCCTCTGAACTGAATGCGCTGATGACACTCAAGGTACATTTTACAGGAATGGTTTGACATCTTGGAAAATATGCTAATTCCTGTACTTGTGGAGAGTTAGATGAGAAGATCAATGCCACTCTCATAATGGTACCACTGCCTGAATTGGACCAAAAAAAGGTGCCCTAATTGACCTTTTTCCAAGCAGCCATTTTGACATCAAAGACATGAGGTAGAAGAGTAAACACAGGTGTCACCAATGGCACTAATTAAGGTTCTGTTCCATTCAGGTGAAACAGAGTCAAGATGCTGCTATTGTGCATGTTGGATCAATGGAACAGTAAATAGAACAGAACCTTAATTAGCATCATTGGTAACACCTGTGTTTACCCGACTATTTCGTGTCAATATGGCCACCATGAATAAGGTCTATTCAGCAGTTGGATGACATGATCGTCACGTTTTTTGGATATACTTATGTTTACATGCATATCTTGGTGATACTATATCCCACTTCAAATGTACTTTGGAATGCACTTCATTACACACTTTGCACACAAACGCTCTTCTAGAGTTTGATGAGGTTCAGATTACCTATATTACCTGAACATTGCAACAGGAGGTTGGAAGTGTTGGAGACCAACCAGCAAGCAGGTGTTTCTAACTATGCGTGGAGAACTTTGTAACAGTGGTGGGAGGGGAGAAAATCAGATATTTGTGTCGACACATTTATCCTGGTGGCTGGATTGCAAATCTAGCATTACATATGCTTCAGTAGGACCAAATGAAAAAAAAATCCTCTTGGCCTACAGATTAAATTAGATAATGAGAAGTGATACCAAAGGCAGGTCCATAATGTATGAGCCAGACTGCATTTATTTAGCTCCAATCATGCAGTCTCAACAAATGTCACCTTGAAGCACGGTGTGTCAAATCAACATAAATTGAGTATAACTGAAAACTTAAGTTTGCAGCAGCAAGATTCAGAAAGAAACACTTGTCAGTGTCTCATGTTTTATGGATGTGTCCTTAGTGTTAAGCTACCTATATATGTTCACACAGAACCAGGAGACCATTAACTGAGCTCTGCATTAAGATAAGACACTAATTAACATGTCTGGTTTGTATAATTTGTACAAAAAACATTACAACTTTTATTTCTCTGTCTGCTCCCAGCTATTATGCTAAACTAAGCTGGTCTAGTTCCATTGTTAACAGATGAACATGTAAATGGGAAATGCAAATGGAAAATATTGCATACATTTACAAACATAGCACAATGTAGTGAAAATTGACCTCTGCATTTAACTTATCCCTGAGGAGAAGTGGTCACCAACTCCAGCTCTAAGCCAGTGCCTTGGTGAAGGACACTAACAGGAGAAACTTCATATACATGTTTCCATGGTGGGGAAAGAGCCTTGAAGGAAACGCTTGCAAAGCTAACAATAACAATAACTTCTGCACTTTTCTTGGTAATAGACATGTTTTGACTTGTCATTATGATTTAAATGTTCATTGCACAATGCAATATTTGTAGAATAATGACACTACCTGTGTTTAGACTGATTGCCTATAAACTTTGCGTTCACAAGGTGATTTTGTCTGCCACTGGGTACAAAATTGCCTGGAAACGTGAAGACTGAATGGGGCGCCTAATCATACTTCCATGCCTGCATCATAGATGAAATGGATGAATTAACTCATACTTTTTGTCCTGTGTTGTTGGTAGTAGCATCTTTGTTGCTACTCTGGGAAAATGGAAAGAGTTTCAGTTTTTCCTTCCTTCAACAGCAATAATGTCACTTGGAAACTCAGAAGTCTTAACTTGTGATGGAGCATTTTATACATTGCTGTATTGGTAATTCCATTAATACTCTGTCCAGCAAGGTGGTATCAATCTCATTGGCAGCTCTAGGCAAAATGTCCCTTGATGTACCTTAGCTATACTTTAAACTAATTTCTACTTTCTCCAATCCATTATAAGTGAAAGTATTCCCAAGACATATAATAAAGAATGAGGGGCTTCAGTTGTTTCAGCAGAAAATAGCAAAAGGTTAGAGCAGAGAAGAATAAAAACAAGAAGATAATTGGGTGTATTACCTATGATGCAGAAAATGTTTCCATACCAGAATATATTAGGTATGAAATTAAAAGAAGAATATTTAAAAACAAGTTACATCATTATGTCTGGGTCCACATTAACCCTAACTGCATACCTCAGGACTCATCCCAACTACATTAAAACCGGTCTAATTCATTAATTTAATTCAATCAAGCACTCAACTCTCTTGGGTTCCTCAAACTACATTTGTTATATACCATAGTCTAGTGTCAAAATGTCAAAAATGATAAAACGCATTGTTTTTCCGAATGGTTTTCCTTATGGGCCTCAAAATGTTTCTTTTGTTACTATGAATAAATATAAACACAGTGATGAAAAGGTTTGTTTGGATTAGCTGACTGTCACAGTAACATGATGGCACAGCACCTGGGTGTCAAACATAGTGCAAATATAAAGCAATGCCTGAGGCTTTCGAGGATGAGGACTTTGTTTTTGTGCCGTCTATGAGTCAGATGTGTTAAAAGCAGGACTGGAGAACGGTGAAGCTAAGGTCAAGATTCTTAGCATTAAAACATAAAGTAAGTTACTCAGTCAAAGACAAATTATAGAGAAATTACATGAACAGTATAACGTTGGTATATAACAATTTAGAGCTCGTCCCTGCAAAAGTGTGTCATAAAAAAACAATTAACCCCAGATGGAGGCATCATGTCATTATCAGACTGTGAGCATATTCATTGACACAAGTGTAGCATATGTGTGGAAATACAGTTTTGCCGGGAGGTGCAGACTGATGTAGTAGCATGTAGCACTTAGAGAGGGTGCAACAACAACAACAACAAATACAATTCAACTTTTTTACGCATTTTCTTTTTTCTTTTCCTTTTTTTTTTGCTGTTTGTGTTTGCCCTCAGCTGCCGTCAGCAGTATCTGCACTTCCCTTCTGCAAAATTCTTGATGTGCCTTGACATCCCTGTCATAATTGAAACACAATTGATGAGGTCGTCTGGTCTTCCTTGAACCTGTCTGTTTCGCCTTTGTGCTCCTTTATTTATTTCGAGCCTTTGTTATCAGTTGTTGTGAAAATAGAGGATGGAACTGAGGACAGAGTCAGGCCGACAGGAACGGGAGGAGTGTCCTGTGGAGGATGACTGCAACAGACCAGAGACCGAGAGCGAGGCCAGGCGCAGAGACTTAACAGAGAAAACACTGAATAGAATATTGTGCTAGAGAGAATGAACAGATTTGTATGGATGAGACTGAATGCAGGGAATTATGCGAGGTTTTGAATAGATTCCTCTAAACCAAGACTGCAGTGGGGGAGGATCGAGGAGCCGCAATGATTTGATTTTTTTCTCTTTTGACACTGACTGAACACCATAGTTGCCTGAGTCACTTTTTATATATATATATATATATATATATATATATATATATTCTCAAAATGCAGCTCGTGTCATTTCTCTTTATCAGCCAAGAGCTGATGGTGATGGATAATACAATTTGATGGATACGCAGAGACCTCAGCGCTGAGGTGTGGCAGAAGACGTGAATGTGACCCGCTCGCACAAATCTCCCCACCACACCGGCAACCTGCTCCACCTTGGTGCCCCCCCTTCAATATGCTCTCATTTTAGATAATGAAAGAAGTCTAGAGGGGGAAGCCACTGCAGAGATCACTGATCCACTCTAAGTGAAAACCTATACTCAAGTTAATGTGAATACCCTCAGGGGACGAGGACTTCTAATTGATTAACCACATTACCCGGATAAGAGTTGAACTCTCCTGTATGAGAGCAGCTCAATATGGGCATCCACGAGTGTTCAGGAGATATAGGTAATGAATTTTTTTTTTTTTTTTTTCACTGCAGCATCTGCTCTGGACTGTACTGCAGGTGTTTATAGTATCTCCGGATGTGCGGCCTCGGCCCACTGGAGGCAGTGTTGCATCAAACATTTCTCCCGGCTCCAGCCAGGTTGTCACAGCGGCTGGAGCATGAAAAAAGCATCATGGGAATAACGCCGCAGCACAGAATGGGTTCAAGATGCACTCCTTCTGAGTGGAGGCAGGTGCAGGCGCGTGAGGATCAATGCTTCCCTGCGCTGGAGAATAAAACCTCTTCATCAGAACACAATGAGCAGAGCAGGATGTTGCCTCACCCTTATTTATTAAGAATAAAAAAAAGAGAAAAAAACAACAAATGAATGACTTTAATTCACTTCAAACATTTTGTGCTCATAACCTTTTTTGGGGGGATTTGCATCTTTCCCTGTAAATATTGCATAATCAAAGCTCTGAAGACCATCTTTCAATGTTAAGCTTTAAACATATTCCTTTCACCTCCTTGCAGTGTTGACATAGACGCTGCAGTGATTAATAAAACTTGTCCTCCTTTGAAGATGCTCATGCAACTATCCTCACTGTTCTGAAACAAGGCGTCACAGTTCAAAATGCTCTTTGATCTTCCAGTGCAAGACAATACAGTGGCTTTGTGAGGAGGAAGATACAGAGACCTGGTGGGAGATACTTCGGCCCTTAAAATCCAATAGAGACATTTTACGCTGCATGAGTTACAATAAAGCTTGTACTGCAGTGTGTTCAGAGTCCAACCTGTATGCAAATGTGGTGTCCTTGGGGAGGTTATAGTATGTACTCAGGGTGTCATCATAAATGCTGCTTTGAAATACTGAAAAATTACCTTGGGTTTTGCAACATTCTGCACACAGGTAAGTGTCAAAAAGTCAGCTGGAGTTCTTTGAAGATGAAGTCTTTTGAGTATGAAAAACCTTCCCTCTGTAGACTTGAAATGTGGCTGTAATAAGTTTTGTAAGTATTTTTGCTTCATGGAAAAGCGGGCCTGCTGTCAGCTTGAATTCACTGTGGTTATAATGGTTTCAGTGGTTTTCAGAATGCTGACCACCAAATAGCTACCTTTTCGGCTTTTTTTATATATATATAAAATTGCAAAATTGACCAAAAAATGCCATTTCCATTTGGCTTGTCTCTCAGTTTGGCAGTGGTATTTTGGCAACTATTACTTTGTACTTTTCCCACCACTACAGTACATTTATCTGACACTTACTATTTCTATACAGATTTAGCAGTGACTTACAAACTGCCCATTAGAATGCATCAGCTATATTAATCCAGTAATAAAATATGTAATAAAACGCCCTTTTACTGCAAAATGAGAGCTTTTATTTTGGATACTTTAAAGGGATATTTCAGGTTTTTTGAAGTAGGGTTCTATGAGGTACAGAGATGCAGTCAGGAGTACCAGCATGCAAGCGAGGCTGTGTACAGCTTAACTGTGCCCACCTAAAACATATTTTAGCCACATTAAAAAGGCAAGCCTGATAATGTCAGCATTCGTGTAAGTGCACACTACATTGAAGGGGAACTCCGGTGTGAAATGGACTTGATGGTATGTTGAAATATGATTATTAGTACGAACTTTTGTCGTATAGCCCACCTCTGATCACTCCAAGCCTGACGAAATACCGACGCTCCCAACAGTCTTACTGTACAAGGGCATAGCGTTGCCCATGCAAAGAAATCGCTATTTTTACACCATTACACCACTGAGAACCTTGAATCCGGAAATGCTCATCAGTCGACATATGACTTAGTTTCAAGATGGTAGCGACCAGAAAAATACGCCAAGCAACTGTCCATTTCTCATGTCTTTTTTAATAAACTTCCGGTGCACTTTCAAATCTCTCAGTGCCTCGTTTTAAATGGCAGGGACCTCGGCGTTCTACCGATTAAGTGTGGAGCTATTTGAACCTTTGTCAGTGGTGTAGGAATACCAATTTCTTTGCATGGCCAACGCTACGCCCGTACTAGTAATCAGGTTTCAACACACCCCACCATTTCACACCGGAGTTCCCCTTTAAGAATATTTTCACTACTTTACCTTGCTGTCAGACAGCCATTTCCGTTAGGAAACAAGAGTTGAATTGCTTGTTAATTCGCTCGGTCCTTTGCACCAGATTCTCTTGGCAAAAACAGCAGTTTTACCGGATAGAACGCAGAAGGTGTTGGTATACAGCTGCCTCGATCACTTCATTTGTGTAACTTTGGTCAGTCCAAACGAACCTATTCAAGCAATGAAATCACAAAATAACATACAGAAGGAGTAATGAGACTAGCAACTCCCATCCTCAGCAAGGTAAAA
>JBCAUF010000790.1:23466787-23478988 GCA_038406115.1 Haemulon aurolineatum | reverse complement strand
CTAATGAGCAGGCCCGGTAAGTGTGATGAGCTGGAACAGTTGATCCATAGAAAACAGTGTGTGTGTGTTCTGTGTGTGTGTGCGTGTGTGTGTGGCTGCGGTTTACAGTGCTGCTGTGCTCATGTCGGCATGACCCTGCTCAGACATTCAGACGTTAAAAAACATTCAGGGTGATCTAATAACAAGCAGACGGTAAAAAATAAAGTGCGTAAACACACCCGGGATGCGGTGAAAATCTGATCACCCAAATCACATTTGGAGACGAGTGTGACCTCATTGTTAGCGCACTGTGAGCACACACTATATGCATTTTATGTTTTATTAGGCTACTTCTTGCTTTGAAATGCTGTCTGCTTGCGGATAATATGCGCTTGTAAAATCAGCCAAGTGTTGGTAGCTGGATTGTATGCTGTGTAAAATCCTCCCTTTTATGCGCAGGGGTACAGTTTTCTTTTTGCCCGCCGAGCTCTGGCAAGGCGCCGTTAATAAAAAAATAATAATAAAAAAAGTACCTTGAACCACCAGCAGTGCTTGTCGAGCTCATCGAGCAAACTGCTTCCCTCCTAACCCCCCGACGTTTGGTTGAATGGAGCAGCTTTTGATTTTATAAAGCTCTCGGTGTCACCGCCATTAGATTAAGCAAAGGGTTGCTTAAACTGGGCCGTTGGCAAACCTGCTGCTCCCCCTCTCTCAGTCAGTACCTTTTAATGAAGATCCTTCTATCCTAATAGAGTCCTCCTGTACTCCCATCAATTCAACTGCTCTTAACCCCTCCTCCTTATTCCACCCACCCCTTCCCCGCGCACACAGCCACCCCAACCCCTCCACCCTCTCTCTCAGTGTGTCTCTCTTTTACTCCTCTACTGTTTTAATTGCTTGAAGGTCATTGACAATAATGTGACAACTTATTAGAAACCCCATCTGATGCCACTGATTTTATACCTCACTTTGCCACAGCGCTTGGTTTCCAGGCAATTACTGAGCATGCTATTTATTAATTTCACGGTTCACAGAGCATCACACGCTATAAATAGTGAAGGATGATAGCTCAGTCATTCACAATGTCGGTGGCTCTTATCGATTTTGAGTGAGATGCTCTGGCGGGATGGAGCCCTCATCTTTCGGGCCTTAAATACTGAAAAGTGGAAACGCACGGTGCGCGAAGGCGACAGTCGCAGGGGTGACGGTTAACATCAGCACGCAAGAACCCATTTAAACGCCCGTTTTGCCGCTACATGCTTTAAAAAATGTCATGATTGTAATTACACACACGGAAGAAAAAATCTAACGGCACGGCCTGCCCTTTCTATTTCCACAGGAATCCATTTATCGCCAAAGATAGCTGACATGCCCATACAAGTGTTATACAGCACTAACAGTACAAGTGCCGAGACCAATTATGTGTTGTTTCCTTGAAGCAAGACGAGAGACTTGCAGCTCTGCGGTTCGCCATGCTGTTCTTCCAAATACTCTCTCCGTGCCAAAGTAATGTGTCTCTGTGTTACGGCAACCATTTAACCTGTCAAGGCAAGAGTTCGGTGTGTGTTTGGAAACAATCCAATAAATTAGAGCGAGACAAAACCTCAGCCAAGAAGTTTGACTCAGACATCTTTTGCTAAACAGACAAAATGTCCATCCCTTCCTGGAAAAAAAAAAAAAAGGAAAAGAACAATAATCCAGCCGCGCCGTGCGCTCTGTTGAATTTTTCAGAGGCACAAACACCAGTCCAAATTGAATTTTTTAAACCTTTTTTTAGATGTCGTTTGAATTAGCACGACACATAAATAGACGTGTTTGTTTTCCCCCGAGGAGTCCTCAAATGCTTACTCCACACAGCCTGCAGCTTTCTCTTTTCAAGTCTCACTTCACATGAGTGGCTCTCTCGCATCTGCAGCTCCGTGCTCCCGCCTGAAGGTGTGAGAAAGGCGAGGGAACATGCACACGGCTTTGACCTTTAAAGTCAACAGCATAAATGTTGACTCCGGCTGTCACTGTTGTCTTGTTATCGTCTCCGAGCCACAACACGGAAATCCGCTCGCCCTGATGTATGGAATCAAGCTCATGTACTCTTAACAGCGGCGGTGCTCACAAATAAAGCGAGCCAAAGAAAATCAGAAATGAAGCCAGTAAAAGGGTCACAGTTCATGGGGCTGTTTTTGCATATCTCTCCAATCAGGATAGATATGCACACATGTTTTTATTTTTTTTACAGCATGCAGGTGCAACATAGCACATAGTCCGTATAAATCAAGCCTATGAGCACTTAGTGTGTTGACAGTGTGTTGGGAGACACTTGTGCTTCAAAATCCCACTTTAATGGCTTTCTATATGAGGCTATATATCTGTGGTGTTAAAGTCCTGCTTGAGGGCATGTGTGTGCGAGGTTTCCTGTGTGTTTTCATCACACAGCTCCAGCTGTAAAGGCCTCCCTGCCAGAGGCTTTCCTGATTGCGAAGGCGGCTCCTTTTTACGGTCCGGAGCGCTCTGAACTTTACGAGAGCGACAGCGGTCCCTCCGTCCTGTAGCTCCCAGCAGAAATATCATGTTTGTTTATCTCTGGAGAGAATTTATTCTGCTGATTCATTGGCTGGCACCCCTGCAACGGCTGAAGGAATTCGATTTTCTCTTTATTTATTCGCTTCATTTTTCCTCCTGTGGAAGAGTAGTCTCTTGTGTGATACCACGGGAAAACTTCCTTCCTCCTCGCCGTGGTCCCCTGTGAAATGAGATTAGAGAGAGGAAGGGAAACGGGAGATAGAGGACAAGGGACATAATAGAGTTGTTATTCATTGTAATCTCGCTTCTCCCGTTGTTGCTTTTTGCTTTCACCTTCAAAATAGGCTATTATATTAAATAAACATGTCAATGTAGGCATTCATCAGTGATCATATTTGAGCAACAGAACGGTTAAATGTGCTTTTAGCAGAATGCTTTAGAATTTTTGGGCGGTAACTGGATATATTTACAATGCCTAACAAAAGGACAAAAATATGCAGCTGTTACTGGGCAGGGGTTGAAGCATATAATTCAGATGGATTGTCCAATATATTACAATTACAGAGCTGGTAACAGGCACAGCAAACCCCTACTACCATGAACGATCTATTCCAACTTATTATGGAGGTTTATGATTTGAGACGGATATGACTTGATGTGGTCTCAAATTCATTAAAAATGACATTGAGAAATGATAAACCGCCGGGAAAAATGTGCGGGCACGTGAGGTGCAAAAATGTGCAGTGCACGCCTCTCAGCCGGCGCAGGTCATCCATGCTGAATGGCTTCGGAGGGGGGTTGGCCACGCTGTGAAGTGGCGCACAGACCTGTGAAATAAAATAAGTAAAGGATACTAAAGCAGGTGGCCTGCTGTGATTTACCATGCAAGCACATTTCGAACACAGGCTTCCCTAAATCCCTCTGTCTGGCTTCTGTCAACAACAGGATATCGAAGCAGCCTGAATGTACAATCGATACCCCCCCGTCTGTTTGTCTGAATTGGTTTGGTTCAGTGGTAGGACAAGCCCAAAGTGCTGGTGTAAAGGCTGCAGGGGAGAGAGCGACACACCTTTGCCACTTTCTTACTCTTCCTGCAGTTTTTCACGCATCAGATGTGCAATCAGCTGGATGTGTGACTGCCTGGCGTCACGTGTCGCATCGACAGCCCTGAAAACCACGGGGGGAGAGACCCTTCGCATGACACGCTCCTCTGGAAGCGCGAGGTCACGTGGACTCGGCGTGTAGGCCCCCGCATGTGTCTGTGCTCCGGTTTAAGCCACAGAGGACGGCATCATGAAGGATGAGCCGGAGCGAGGCCTTAATTTTGGTGCTGGCACAGAAGGAGCATACAGTCTTTGAGACAATAAAACTGTTGGTTTCAGGCAGATTTTTTTCCCCCCACCTGCGCCCAAATATACACATGCAATCCAGAGCTGGATTGTTTTTGTTACCTGGCTACAGCTAGCATCTGTACAGTTGATGTATTGTGGCAAATAAACACAGATTGCAAAAAAACCCCAACCACTCAAATTAGCCTCATATTCGCCTCAAGGCTGTCGGGCTGTAAATTAAACAGGACAGGAAACAAGTCATTTTCAGCGAGATATTTTGTAGCCTGTTGATTTCCATAATTTTCTCTGGACATCCAAAATATGTACAAAACAAATGTCTCAGTCGTGCAGTCTGAGTTATTATCAGGTGTCATTTTATACAATTATGTAAATAAAACAGAATTACCTTTCTTGTGGTATTGACAACAGTGGCTTGTGTAAACACATTTGATTACGCCCTCCTTTGCATCTCTAATATGTGGCAGACTACAACGACCGACAAAATGAACTGGAACAATCGCACCACCAAATAAACCTTCAGGTGCTGAGTACAAATCATTTAATAGAAAACGCAGCGAGCGGGCCCTCGATATCTGCGCAAACACGAAATAAACTTGGGGAAGTGGCACCATCTACTCTTGGTGGAATATTTACGCTGCTGAATAATGACGCTGTGCGCCTCACCTCGCAGAGAACATTGTTTTTGTCCTGGAGGAGTTCAGAATCCGCTTCCCCAGAATGAAATGAATGTCACGGTTTGTTTAGCAGACAGAGAGCAAACTGCTTATAACAGGGATGAGAGGAGCCGATCGGCCACGGTTACCACGGGCCTCTACCAGATGTATTGATAATTCTTTTAAGTCACACTCGCGCGCGTCTTCTCTGCTGATGCAACGCCGCTCACAGAACCAGCAGTGGTCAAGAAATTACCAAAAATCCATCTGTCGTGCCACACGGGAATGAAACTTTAAATGCTTTCGTATTAGAATTTGTGCTTCTTCCAGCAGGAGTGCAACCGATTAGTGAGTGTGTCCTCTGCAATTTCTGGAGCAGCGGGGGTTATTGAGAATTTTGGCTCTCGGTCCACAGCCAGTCACAAAGTTGTTATGCTTCTCAGGAAATGAAAAGTAATTGCAGCTCCAAAATGTTTTCATGTCTATACTGTTGTGTCTCAAATTATTATTAATATTTGTACTGTGTTTATTTACTGTGGGAGTTCAAAAACAATCGAATGCTTATTATCATCTATTCCCATTGTTTTCTAAGAGGTGTATGAGTTACCAGTGATGGTGAAATAACAGAGATATATAAAGGATTGCATTATACTGAAACGGTTGCATAATGACCTTAAGTACATAAACAAAAGCGCTTTGTTTGTGAAATGGTCAGGCTTTCAGTTGCACTCCCACTGAAGCAAAACATGCAAAAGTGAAAACAGCATTTTTTTTTAACTCCACCTCTTGCATCTGTGCTTTTTCTTCTTCTTTTGATCTCCTTCTTTAAAAATGGCAGGAGATGCGGGTTACTTCATGTACTCTGAGTCAGGTACCTGTAGCTGGGCTATAATTGTCCCCCAGGGGCACTTCCACTGTTTCAGCTAGGTAAACGCTTTGTGGCTGTAAGCCTATTGTGAATTATATCAAAGGAAATTAGATTAAAGCAATTGGATTTTCATGGTAAATTACTCTTTACCCCTCAAATGACCCACTGAATGAGAGAACGGAGCCACAGGCTGATCTGAGTAACTGTAAACGACTGTGTCGTGCTATGTGTTTTTACCAGCGGACGTGAGAGAGAGAGAGAGAGGAATGAGATGATTTTAAAGGCATTCTCCACTTCGGTAACTTAATTTACAAGCAAACAAAAACAGTCCAGTTACGGTTCAGGGCTGCGTGTTTAAGGAAAGTTGTCACACTTCTCAGAATTCTCTTGTTGCCTGCGACAGGCCAGAAAGTATATGTGTAAAAAGGCTTTCTGTTTGTTTGTCTCAGGATGAAGTGGTGGTAATGGATGCACCACTTGATCAGCGGGCGACACGAGAAAATAATATGCCATGAAAGTGACTTTTCATTTGCTGGCAGCACACATAACCACATTACACGCTAAACACAAGAAAAGCAGAAGGACAAAATTAAGGGTTGTTTTCTCTGATAGCTGCGTATCTAATTTGCATGACTTTGCATAATATAGTCCATAAAGGCAACAATATTCATAATGTGACAGCCAAATCATATTTTCCTTGATAGGGCATCAACATTAATTTTACTTCAGATGCACGGTACAAAGGCGGCCCCGGTGTGGGACGGAGCACCAGGAAAAATAGAGAAAAAAAGAGAGCCTAACACCTCTGCTGAGTTGCGATCATATCTTTAGCACTTCTCTCTCAGGGTCTGCCGACTGAATAATCGAAGTTAGTAATGTCTGTTGCCATCAAGTCAGACAGTGCAGTCTTTAATTTGGTGTCATTAACCAAATTAGAAACAGAGAGTTTAACTGGGAAGGAAAGTGGATGATGAGATTCTTTTATTCTGAATAATAGCCGAGGTTCTCGTAGCTTTCAATATGCAGTGATACTTTTTGGCGAGATTAACACTTGTTAACAGTTCGCTCAGATTCTCAGACTACCTCCAGAAAGACTGTTGGCTTTTTTTTTTTTTTTTGCTCTACAATTTTCTGTACTTACAAGATAAGTGATTTTTTTCTGACTACCAACTCTTCCTCTGGTTCTCCTGTTTAATCTCTCCCTCTTTGTCTATATCGCAGGTCTATCCGACGACATGGGTGTGTGCACGAGAGCGTGAGATCGAGAGCGTTTGGCATCTTGGTGAAAAACAGAAGACTAATTACCTCCTGAAATAATGTAATGTCAGCCCTGGTGTGGGCTCCCCTCAGCAGGACAGCTGAACAGGCCCAGCCCTCTGCTGGGAGATTCATCTCTGTCAGCTTAGATAAACCTGCCGGCCATCACAGCGTTGGCACACACATCCTGCTTCTGGAAAAAAAAAAACCCTGATGAAGCTGTCCTGTCTTTGCCTGCACTGGAAAAAGACAGGAGGCCTAAATGAACACGAGCTTTCATTACCGCTTCCCCTTTTTTTAGCACTTAGGAGGTGCATCTGTTTGGGGTTTTTTGCAAATCACCTTTATCCTCTGCAGACATAACCAGCTGCCATCACTCTCTGCAATGGTCCTTGGAGCTGTCACTTTGGGGTAAATAGGATTTTCATGGGTGTGATGAGAGTGAATAAGCAATATATGTATTACATGTTCACTGGAGGAGTTTTCTTATCGCCAGTGTCAATCACAAAAAGAAGTTCTTCCCTACTTTTAAATATATTTATCAACTTTTTTATGTTGACAACTGGGTATCATGAATCTATCTTAAAGCCAACTGATAGGAATATTTAAGGGACCTTAATTTTCACCTTATGAAACAACAATTATTATTATTATCATTATTATTATTATTTTATTTGTACCTTCTGCTTGAGAAAAGGAAAAGTTTCAACCCCCTCAACAGTATTGAATTGATATAATTTGTTTTATCATTAAACTGGCACCGATGGCACAGGCACCATCTGTAAAGCTGCAGAAGATTATTCTGAATAATAAAAATGAAGATGAATTATATCAGATGAGGCTATACCCTGATATGTACTGCATGAGATTGCTGCACCAGCACCAAATATCAAAACACAAGTTAAACCCTCCCTGCTCGCCACGGTGAGGTATGGAGATAGCTCGAGATAGCACATGACCTCAGGTTAACGATAAACTTTTTGTTTTTCACTAAGACACATGTAGTTATTAATGTGCTAAATAATGGTCCACACTGTAAATAGCCGTTGCGTCATCTAGCTTCACTTACCACTGGAAAAAGGCGTAAATGCATGATTTTCAACTTTAACATTTGAGGCAAACATATAATATTAAAATATAAGGTAATTAATTTTAATAGTAGAAAATGAATCTATCATTATTATCATCGTCATTCAATAGAATTAACAATGTTTTAACAAAACCAACAATTTCTTTTTCTTTTCTTGATTTTCTAAACAGCCCTCCACCCCCACCCCATCATTTACGTGAAATGGTTCAGCCCTGCCTCTTAGCCAGGTGTGAAGGGTTGCTAGGAGTGAAGAAGAGGCAAGTGAGAAGTGCCTGAGAAGTGCAGCTGAAAAGACAGAAGAGAGCAGAAAAAGGGCAACAGTATGTCGCCCAATATTTCACAAAGTCCACAAGGTCAAAATGAACCTGTTAGCTTAACATTTATCCATTGTGAAATAGGCAACCTTTGCTCCCTTAAAGATACGTAATCAATATCTTCAGAGAAAATTCTTGTGAGTGTTTACTTTTTGCCTCTCTTTTAGCTGTCATTTAGTCAGTGCAGGCAAACTTTTAGAAAGCTATTCATACCAAATCAGGTGACCCTGCCCCTGGTGCCAGCCCCAGCAGATGTTCAGGAGCACTGCATTCCCCACACCACTACCAATGAACCAGCCCTGCTCCCAAATGAAGGAGGAGAGCAGCATTGTGTTGAATAACATGTGAGTTGCCATAATTGCAGGGGGTCCATGGGAATTCCTTTTATTACGGTTATTTATCATTTAAAAATGTTTTTAAATGATAATAATAATTTACTTATTTTCTACATAATGATTGTTAAATGAAAGAAAGACAAAAATAGTACTGTTGGAGTGGTTAAAGAGAATTTTTATGTTGAAGAATTTTACCATTAAAATTACATTTAGACTGTAAAAAATGGCCTTCAGCACATTTTTTGTGAAGCGTCTCAGTCTTGCATTAAATAGTGAATTCCAGGATGAATATTGAATACATGTTTGCACTGTGCTACATTTTCACAATTCAATGTCAGTAAATACCACACAGTAAGGACTGGACTACAAGAGGGCTGCAAGCCTACAAAGGTAGAATTATTAAAAGCTGAGAATAGGTCGATCAGGTTCTGGGGGTGGCGGAGGGTGGCGGAGGGTGGCTTGTGGCGGTGTCCTTGCACATTGCACTTTGCTGTAGTCCTGCCCTTTGTATTGAAGGTGGGAGCTGTTGTGAGAAATTACCTGCTCTTTTGAATGATAATGTTCCATCTCTAATAAGTACTAATTGTGCTTGGCCCGTGGCTCACACAAAAAACATTCCTTTGATGTAACTATTTGACTATTTTGTTTTTTTGTTGTTTTTTATGAATGTCACAAGGGAAGAATGAATTAAAATATAAATCTGCAATGAGAAAAAAACTTAAGAGTTCCTTCTGTCCCAAAAAAACCTGCACACCGCCCCTCAAATATTTTCTGTAAAGTCCTTAAAGTGACTTATGATAAAGTAACTGTCTCAAGAGTTCTTGGTAATCTCATCAAAGAGAGGAGTCTCTGTTTGAACTGATAAGCCGTGCTCTACCTACTCACATGCAGCAGCGGTGGCTCCTGTTGGCTGTGTCCTTGCAGTCCAATCAAACGGCACCTTATGTGTCGGTCACAGTCCAGTGATGGATAGCTGCTTAAGATCAGCCATCCTTTGAGAATGAATGCAGAAATATCCTTCCAATATTGGCCCACTGTAGGAGCTGGAGGTGAGGCGCACACGCGTGTTCACCCCGAGGACACAAACCGGCATCACCAGCATCATCTGATCTGTTCAGTGTTTCTCTTTGATCACATCTTTTTAGCTGCATTAGCACTAAGTGGCCGTGGTGCATTATTTAAGGACGATAACGGAGAGGCACTGGAGTTCTGAATCATCGCGCTCACTTCAAGGACGTGCGGTGTTATGACATTTGAGGCGGTTTTGATCTCAACAAAGCCAAAACTTGCAGGAACTATCTGTTGCACGTCTGAAAGGATGGGATTCATATTTTTTGATATAAAGACAATGCTAAACACTTAATATGTCACTAAATTACATTCAGTCTTCGTGTGGGCAGGAATCCACGTTGTGCATAAAACATGCCGGCTTTTACAGCCAAGCAGGCAAAGGGATTAACTTGTTGGCGACACAATGATAGGCACGAAGGGATGCAGACAAGTAGTTTTTGTTATTTGATGGGCATGAAAAGCACACAAACGAGAATCTTCACGATGCCCCGATGCCTCTTTGTTTGGTGAGAAATGGACATAAAGGGCAAAACTGAAAAGCATCAGCGGTTAAATTTGTCTACACAGAGTTGGGCTTTTGTTTCTGATTGATGGAGCAAGAAATTCAGACACGCAGATTTAACAGCGTTTTGAAGGAGGAGACTGTCATTGTCCATTCGTTGAAAAGAATTTCATCGTGCTTCTCCCTCTTTCACTCTCCTTTTCTCTCTGTGTTTCTCCCGCACTTTTGTCTTCTTAGATCTATTTCTTAAAGGTCAGATGGCCTAACATGTCCTTTGTACTTGCACATACTTCCTTCAGATGTAGGTACTGTAGCCGCGAATGGGAACGTGGAGCCGAAAACGCTGTGACCGCTCTGTTGTTCTCCCGGAAAATGGTCCTCTGTGCTGTCCTTGGGACTTTAACTCAGTGACATTCCAGTTTCCATCAAAAGTTTTCACTCTCAGATCAGGTTATATGACACCTTTGATACCACTTCTGGGCTTTTTAAATTCCTTTTTAGTGAGCACTGACATAGCAGTCTTCAAGGATACACAAGCAGTTTTAATATCAATATATTCAAGTCAACAAAGGTAATCATGCGTCTTTTTTTTTCAGATCTGAATATTTCACAATTGCCTTTGGCTCAGCAGTTAGATCTCACAACATTATTTCCCCGGTGGACGTTTAAAAGTCTCTTAAAGGATACTTGTGGAGGCTCAGTGGCTGAGACAATAACCTGGATTACATTTCACGACCCAAATGAATTTACCCTTTCTTTTCCAGCGGAGGAGGAACGAATCCCTCCTTGGCATGTTAACGCCAAGGAATGCGGGACACTTGACTCAATCTGCGCTTGTGAAATTGAATTCTTGTACTGTGTGAATGAATGAAACAGCTTTGAGCGGGTGTCATTCAAATGCGAGGGGCCGGAGTTTGAAATAACACTCGGAGTCAAAGACGGAGGTATATTCATCTGCCCCTCACCTCTTCATCCATTTATCGGCTTTCTCTCGTCTCCGCAATTCTTCTCCTCTTTTTTTTCCTCAACAAGACCCCTGTCTTCTTATCCCACAAATTAATCCCTTCATGAACGGCACACAGAGGAGGGAAAGGGAGAGGAATTGAGAGAGTGAGGGATGATAGAATCCTAAAGCTTTAAGGCGAACAGCACTACAGTATCTAGGTGGTGTAGAATGAGCTCCATTATTGCTCTCAGGGCTCAAATTGAAAACATTACTGCTCCCATTCACAGTCCTCAGACACAGAGGATGGTCTTTATTTCCAATCTCAGTCTCCTTTCTGGTTGAGGGAGCGCCCGCCCCGTGTGTGCGTGTGTGTGCGAGGGAGAGACAGGGAGGGAAAGACTGTGTGTTTCTGTCTCCACGAGAGTGTCTCAATAAAGTCGTCAGCGCCGATGCTGTGCATATAGGTGACCTCTCCTGAGCCTTTCTCATTACCCCCCGCCACTCGCAGATGGAGACCTCGGTGGGTTTTGAAAGAGTGCCTTTACATCACAAAAGCTGTGGCATTAGCCGCCAGTGCTGTGGTGCCGACCTTGGTAAGCCAGGACAACATCAGTATGCATTGTGTTTCACTCAAAAGGACATATTGCCATATTGTGGTGAGGTCGTAAATGAACGAAATCACAAGTTGCGCACAAAGGCTTGAATAAATAAAAAGGTTTAGTCAGGAGGGCTCCGATCGTACGCTTTCAAGTTCAAGCTTTTCACATTCCTGTCTTCTTTCAGCTTCATTCTCCGCATAAGTAATAAGCTATGAAAGCTTGGGAATGTGATGCATTTTTGCCGTACGGTTGGCTTAATTGATTACTGTATGTTGTTTAACAACACTGTTGTGTTTAATCCAAGGTTTTAGATAAGGCACATTAGGATAGATTTTAGACTGTAAAGAAAAAAGCTGAATATGAGAATTCGAAGTCTCAAAAAATACGATGAAATTTGAACGAAATCAGGCACACTCTCCTGTAGAACAGTATGTGCCAGCCTCTCGTTTGGCTCATTTCTGAAAGGCTGTTTACCTAAAAACAATTCTCTGGAAGTAGAAAGGTCACATCTCCCCCATCCCTCCTCCACCCTTGTTTCTCCTGTCACCCCCCCCTTTTTTTCCGGGGGAGGCTGCCAGATTGCTTTAGCCTTTCTAGTGCAGCTAGCTGACAGACAGACAAGGCGCTGGCAAGGTCACAGCCAGGAAAAGCATTCATGATGGAAACACCGGCTCGGAAACTCCAGCACAGAAAACCGGAATTTACAACGCATGCTGTG
>JBCAUF010000790.1:23448767-23466687 GCA_038406115.1 Haemulon aurolineatum | reverse complement strand
TTTTAAGACTTGAAGAAATAAAAAGGTTGAATAAGCAGCCTGTCCTCTCCAGAGGTCCCATCCGACCTTCCAACTCTGAACAAAGCCCTAGCGAAGTCAACTGAACGCATCAAACTCAAAGTAAGACAGCAAACAAGCCAATCCCTGACATGCACATGTAATATGTCACTGCTCTTAGCGACTAAAATAAAATTACTTGAATGATCTATGGTCTCCTTACCATAGAGGGTTAACAAGTAATGCATCATAATTATATGCCTGTCTTTATGCAGTATTTTATGTTAAGTAAAATATAAAAAGTAAAGTCATGCACTCACACATGACACAGCACTAGATGTATCTCCATTAACTGTTGAAACCTTAAGTATTTCTTTGTGACATTTCCACTGCGTTTGTCATTCTTCAGTCCCACATTTCAGAATGGTGCTTCTCATCATTTTGAAATGCTTCATGCTCCTCTGACAGTCACTAGCCAGGGCTGAGAGAGGCACTGCCTTATTGGGCCTCAAGCGCAAACACAGGTTGCGAAGGCTAATGCTCCTCCGACTGACAGCTTGAATAGAAGTGTGCGCTCTGGAAGAAAGGCTAATTGGGCTGAATGGAAGATTTGCATTAAGAATGGCAAAGGTGTTGTATTGCCTGATCGCTTTTCATCATAGGGAGAAAGAAGAAGTGCTCCTCCAACAAGTTTAAATTATGCTGCTAAGTGGTCCCTTGCACATCAATAGAGTGACCCCAAAGCCTCACCATTGTTCCTGTTTGATAACACTGTTGAGCTGGGGTTGATTGAAAAAGTGCAGTTCCCTAAAGTTGGAAATAACCTTTGCTGCCATTGTAATCCAATCCAGATTGATGTCTTATGCTCAGCACAACTACAATAAGGAGAATTACTGTAAATCAGTCGGTGCCTGAGAAAGATTGAAGTGGGGGTTTATCACTTACGTGTTTTACAAAGTTAGACCTCTCCTTGTGAGAGGAATGTCTGCAACAATGAAAAATGATGTTAGCAGCTATCTGTGGGCAGTGGCTAAGAACCTTTGGATCGCTCCTAAGAATATATTCCCTTTTATTGTCCTGCTTTTTCCTGGCTTCTCAGATGTTTCTGGGCTTAAGGCAACATCGCTCACCGCGCAACAGCGGCGAGAGAGGACCGAACAGATGTGTCCGCGTTGTAAAAGGGGGAGAAAGCTGACAAAAAGATAGATGATGAGATAAGAGGGGTGAAAGAGAGTGATACAGTTAAGACAGAGAGAGATTGGAGGGAGACAGAAAGACAGAGGGTGAAAGATGGAGTGGCATGATGCCAGTCCATTGCCTTACCTTGTTATCTTCATCCCACTCAGTTTTAGATTTATCTACACGTCTGGCAGGAAGTATCAAATGTATCAGGCTTTCCAGAAATGGTGCCCTCTCAACAATGCACACCACCACAGACATGATCAAATAATGACACTGGATGTTTATTAGTTTGCAGTGTGTTATACTTGATTCATAAGGTCATTAGGGAACAGAGTCATAACAGGAAATCAATCCATCTAATCAACTGCTTGCTCAGTATATGATCTGATTTCTCTCCAGACTTCTGTGCAAAGAATGCAGTCAGAATTACAGAAGACAGAAATGTGCAGATCATTATTCTCCGATGCTTACGGTTTTATTCTGGGTCATGTGAATATTGCATCATATTTTTCATGAAATGAGGGGATATTTTGGGTATGCATCCTCGGCCTCATATTCACAGCCTACATCACAATAATACCATGTCAAACTGGTTTCACAGAGTACACTTGGTGGCATCATTGCTTCAGTTCAACAATCCTTTGCCGCACACAAACTGTACTGGGTATACATGTTATGCAGATTGACACTGTATCCACAGTCACTGCAGTGATGAGAATAGATTGTGAATCTGTAGTGTTCACGAGTTCACATACATTATTGTAAGCAGGAGATGAAGCGTGATGCTCATATATAGCAATGTCAAAGTGCATTAGTGAAACTCTCACTCTCCCGGTGGGATCAAGTGCCCGATGAAACATTAGTTTAGCAACAGTGTCAAACCCTGTTTACTGGGAGGCAAATGCGGCGCCACATACGGGGAGAGATGCAATCGTTATGATCACAGGTGGAGCCCTCATGAGGCTCTGGAAGCTTGGCTCCTCATCTGGATGTGGGCGCCCAACGAAAATGTGCATGAACGTGCGACAAGAGCCTTTTGGGAGCTGCCCGTCACACCAATCCTCACCTGCTGATTTTCTGTGGTGACCATTATAACAGTGGGGTGACTCCCAAAACGACTCTCCGTTTCCCAGAGAACTGGCGCCTCACATTGTGGTCACACCAAAAATTGCTATCCACCCATTTCAGCGAGGAACAGCATTTTGACTCAATTTTGACCTGCGAAACAGCCAAGCTGACCAATGACAGAGAGAGAATGGGAGCTTGGATTTCCTCATGAAGTTCAAAGGACTGCTGTTCAGGTGAAATGGAAACTCGACCATGATAGTTTGTCTGTGTAGGTGTGAATGTTGAGTCTGAATGGTTACCCTTGAACCTGCCTCTTGTCAAATGTCCTACGATACTTAATGTACTTAAGAATCAAAGCTTCTACCTGAAAGGCAGGAATAGCTACCTCAAAAGCCTGTGGCTACACTTAATACTGACATCCTTTCTCTTAAGTAATATTTTGAAGGCAGCACACTGACCTGTAGTGGAGTATTTTCACAGTATTGTAATAGCACTTCAGTAAAGAGTCTGAATACTTCTTCCAGCATGGCTACAAGCTGTGCTGTGACTTGCTGCTGCTGCCACCGTCGCTGTTCAAACTGCATCCACCTGTGGGCACTGATGCTATGTTTTACAAAGGGGGGCGACTTATTACTGTCACTTCCCACTCCCTGCTGTGCTGTGCTGTGCTTGGTGTTTCCTTGTGGACACAGCCAAACAACAACACAGTACAAACGAAATGCTCATGAAATAATCTATTCCACGTGAGTTAGCCGACTGAGCGGGACTAAATCACAATCACACGGCGCCTAAAGTAGGTGAAACTAATGCAATCTAATACAACGGCCCTGCCAACCTTCATGAAGGTTAAACTGTTCAGTTTGTGTTTAAGACTGGAGTTGATTCAATGTTGATGTTGCTTGCGGCAGTTTGCATTTTCATGTTGCTTGTGGCAGTTTGCATTGCGCTATACTGACAGGTGTTTCCATTATTTTGTCCACCCCATTCCTATGCTGAATAACATTCACAGCATTACATTTCAGCAACACCACAAGTGCAAACAGTTGAATCAACACCTTTTAAAAACAGGTTAAACAAAAATAACCTTCACGAAGCTGAATTCATTGCAGAGCTGATGTCTTAGACTGCATTAGTTTGAGCTAAATAAAGTAGAAAAGCAGAGTGTATGATAATATTAATACAGTATGCGATGCAAATGGTAAGACCAGTCAGTAAAGGGAAAGTACTGCAGATCCTACTAGCATGCTGGGATTCAGTTGGTGGTGAGCACCATGGACAGCTCCAGGATTGGCACTCTGGGCCGCAGTAGTGAAACAAACAGCAAAAGAAGTGAAGTTGAAAACAGGCTGTCTCACTTTGTCTCTGTTCAGCGCATCAGACATCTTAGAAACGTATGCTTTTGTTCCACGAAGTTCCTTTTTTCATAAACTAGAACATAACAACAAAAATAATAATGATTTAAGTGCCCTGAAAATTTGCGAAACACTTTGTATTAGGCTTGTGTAAAGATTGCAAAGGCTTCCCTACTGAGTGATAAAATTCCCACCTCTGTGCCACTTTTATCTGGCACATTACTCTTCAAGGTTATCTCAAACATACGACACAAAGTACTCCCACCCAGCAAAGAGAGGAAGCAGGAAAAGAACCAAAACCATCAGTCACTAATTCTATTTCCCAGCTCGGGGAGGTGGTACAGCCGGAGGGGAGGAACAGTGACTTACACACCTCCACTTAGCCCCAGCTGAGGGCCCCCCACCACCCCTGAGATAGAGTTACCACAGGGGGCCACTTGGAGGCTAAACGCCCTTCTCCAACAGGCCCCTCAGGGCCCCATTGTACATTCGTCCCTCAGTGGGAACCCTTGCCACTGCAATCTCCAGCCAATCACCTTCCCCAGAGACGGTCTCATTTGTGTAGACCCTGAGTGAACTTTATGTGGATGTGTAGTGGAATTCACACTCCAAGGACTTGCTCAATAGAGGCTATTAGATTTTTTTTTCTACCTGTTTGCAAAAAGTGCAAAATGTGATATCCTACAGCATGTCACAGCTTTGTAGAGGTATGAAAGGCATCTCTGTGTATATCAAAATGCTATGGCTTGGTAATGACTTCAATACTGCAGATTCATGAGCATCGTGACCTGAGTTTCCTCACCTGCACCATTTCAAGTCAGTGTTTTGCCACCTCTAACGCATGCTTGTCCCCCGTTGTTTGGCATTAGATGTGAGATTTTGCCAGTGACATCACCAGCAAAAAGCTTTGTGAAGGAATTTGCTTTTAGGAGATAGCGTTGCCTTTTAAAAGGGATGTGACCCTGCAGGCTCTGCACCCCGTGGCCTCCAGTGAAAGGCCAACTCTGCACTGCTTCGCCCAGAGATAGGGTCTCGAGGCAGGGGATGGCTCAGGCCTATCCCTTCTTCTCCCTGTGCCGGCTCATACTGGTGATAACGCCTGGTGTGCATCCTCAAAGTCCAGAGCAGGATAGCTGCTCCACAAAGCCTAATAAGTCAATATGCCAGCTTTTCTTTGCATTTTGCTGCCTTATCACAAGCCTTTTCTCCTCTTTTGTCTTTGTCACAGCAGGGGAAACAAAATAAAGCAGCAGGGGGGGCTTAAACTACTAAATGTAACATAATTCCAGAAGACTGTGCTACATAAATTATAAAATTCAAAGTCGTGAAGTCAAACAGAGACTTGAAGGACGGTTATCAAGGTCAGATATATCACTTCTCCTTTCAATCAGTCATGTTCAGCAGTACTTGATCATATATATGTCCTGTCAATACAGTGATTGGGAGGCTGTGAAATGTTGTCGTGTGTCCCGCTTTCCCACGGTGAAAAAAGACTATTCCCATATGGGCTGCCCATATATCCGATATGTCACTTGTCACTATAGCCAGAAATATATACCGTATGTACTTTTGTTTTGATTTAAGCCTCAAACTGCTGTCGTAGATCAATTGAACACTATATTCCAGCGGGACGTTGCTGTTTCATCTCCCTGCTGTCCTGGTTTTCCCAGGCTGCAGGGTCAGTGACTGTCTGTCAAACTGTATGCTGTGTATATACAGTGTGCATGTGTGCGTGGGTGTGTTTTAAAGACACAAAAGTACAAATCTGTCAGTGTCACTGCAACAACACTCCCTCATGGACTCAGTCGCTAACTAGGTTACTATGGATCACAGCGCCACTTTCTTTCACTGGAAATCCTTCTATATTTGTCTTTCTGACTATCCTTTCATCCCTCTGCATGTGAGAAAAGCCAAGTGTGTTCTTACACTCACACACAAAAACAGTCAGTTCCAATTACAGTACAATAGTACATTACAAAATAAGAAGTCCTTTGTATTTGAATGCCCACAAGCACTACTATTTTTGCCACAGAATGCAAACATAAAACAAAACACTTCATGCCGCAGCCCATACTGTAAATCTAGAGTGTTTCTGACAGATTGAACTGTCCTCTGAGTAAATATGTACAAATAGGTTATGAAAGCCGTGGTAGCCCACTACAATATTTGCTCCCTCTACAGTATTTGCTAAGATAAGCATTGTGTCGACTAGCTGCAGGCCCGGTATGGTGTAAAAGGTTAGCAAAGTCATTGAGCTGCAGCCCGTGCAATGTTGCTGCTGCAGCATCCATCTTTGTGAGAGTAATGTGAGCGCCGTGACATTCTCCTGGTTTTAGTGAGGGCACAGAGAAAGATATGGTCTGTCAGCATGACGCAGATTGGTTGCTCGATGCTAAAGGTGGGACGTTGTAGAATGGGTGGCTCTGCACTCGGCGGCCCTGATTTGCATGAGGTAGTTTGTATTCCGGAGCGGTTCGTGAAAAGATGCGCGAGCAGGAGATCTATGTGTGGGCATGTGGGCAAGCTACTGTAAGGTAACCACTTACTTGCCTATATGCAAGAGGCATTTGCGGTGCTTCTTACTAATCTCTCTCTCTCTCTCTCCTCTCCCTCTCTCTCTTTCCCTCCCTGTCTACTCACCAGAAACAGATGTCCAAGCGACCTGCCTCCATTAACCAGAGCTCCTCTGGAGTATAACTCAGCGCTGCTCCAGACCCTGCCCAGCCTCCAGACACCAGGCCCAGCCCTCGCCATCCTTCTGCCCAGACGTGGGGACTTGCAAAGCGGACTCTGACACTGTGACGGCAGGGCAACAAGCCAAGACTGGCTCTATCTTCATATAACTCCTGCTGGAGGTGGGAGAGTGCGAGCTGGACTCTGCCCATCCCTCTGCTGTAAGTGGTCATTAAAGAGCCGTCTGACAGCGCTTTCCTCTATGAGTAGTGGTGGAGGTGTCCTGTTCGCTGCACTAGCTACTCCACTCAACACCACAAGGTTCAGTTTAATGGTGTCTGCTGGTTAGTACTGATCCATCTGTCACGTTGTGAGTGTGTTAGCTATCATCATGCTCTGCAGCCCTGCGCTGTGCAGAGTGTGTCATCTCTTCACTGACAGTATTAATCTTCAGGTTTGGATTCAGTTTTGTGCAGATAGGACAAGAGAAGACATGTGAGAAGATAAAGGAGGTGAAGTGGATACTTCTTTTTGTCTTATTTTGACTTAATGCAGTTTTCCTCAGATGAACCTGATTAGTATTAGAGATCAAGAAACAGAAGCAGAGCAGAGCTGGGTGACAGGTTGATCCCGAGGTAATCTCAGTTAAGGCCCAGCTGTCTGATTGCTGTGGACTGAATGTGAAGTAAATTTGATGTGTTCCATACGAGAAGCCTGCAGATTGCCACACATAAACCTTTAAACAGCGCTTATTTCACGGGGACAGACTCGTCGACATTGCGTGCGTGTGGCCCTGCAATTACAATGATTACATATGCCTGGCTTCAAGTACTGTAAAGATGTGAGCAGGTGGCATATCCAGAAAACATGTCAGTTTGGGAACTGCAAACCCCCGAGGGATCTGATGTAATTCCAAGCAAAACTCCCAGTTTGTGTATCAGAAAATAAGGCTAACACATACCCACATGCACTAATATCATGCTCCACTATCACTAATCAGGTGCCATTGTTTTTCCTTCCACCACATAATCATCAATATTGATGAGGCATCATTTGATTACCATGGTAGTATTATCCTTAGAGTTAATGGCAGATGTAATTTTATATCCATCAACTACAACATAATGTTCTATTTCTTTTTCATCCTTCAATTCCACCGAATTGTTCTCGCTCCAGGTATTCCGGCAAATGGTGAATAAATTACTTGGAGACGCCCAGAAGCCTTTATGGTTTTTCATTGTTATTCATTCAGTATGGTTCTGGGTTTTATTTATCTATCTTTATTTTATGTTGGGAAATCATGGCAGATAATCTTGGGAACAGGCATGGGAGAATTAAGCCGCATGGTGCCTTGGTTGCCCCCCTTTCTGCTCTCCTTCTGCCCCTTTCTCTCTCCATGCCTGCCTCCCAATCCAATCTACCCCATTCATCAGATGGAGGTGATAAGCTTGGGGAGCACGTGCAGCGGCACTATGTCAGATAAGCTCTCCATATGACTGTTACATTGCAGTAACTGTCTCCTATATGTCACCACCTTAAGTGAAACATTTTTAGTATCCTGTGGTTGTGTGTGTCTTTGTGTACATGTGTGTAGTAAACCGTGGTAGAGGTCAATATCGGACAAAACAGAAGCCTATATAATGGATAAGGAATTATAGGAGCACAGCGGTGGTCCCCCACTTTTTATGTCTGGCGCACCCCCACAGCTCTTTCAAATGACCTCAAATAGCCCTTTATTAGCACAACACATACTCTGAATTTGTCACTATCTGTTAGTTTTAACTGGACATTGTTGCAATAACCTGCAAATTGGTCTAGCCTATCTATCACATTTATCTAACTATCTAAAGTTTTTATTCATACATTTAGCTACTGTATATATATGCCATTTATTTATCTAGCCTATTACTTTCAGTGTTTTCACGCTAATGCTTAAATCACAACATCGTGTAATAATATAATGGTACAGCTGGCTCAGTGTGTGGAAATGTGTTTTCATCAAATCCTAATTTCAAATGACTTGAGTTTATATTCATAGCCACAAACAAATGCAGAAGCACCCTCTGTGGTATCACTGCTGCACAGTATGTGTCCCTTCACATACTGTATTTTCAAGGGTGGTGAAGAAAGAAAGAAAAAAAAGCAATGAAAGACAAAGGCAGAGCGATTGAATCTCACCAGTACAGTGACTGTATCTCTCCTACTGTTCAATTCTCCATGTTAAACTTATCTCAGTCGATGGACATATATTAAATCAAACAGGACCTTCGCTCTGCAGCTAGAAAATGAATTGCCTTCATCCTTTCATTAGACACTTTATCTAACTTCCATTCTTCTATTTATCTATCTGGGAGAGCATTCATGTGTCACTTTCTCTTATCCTTGGAGACGAGCGTGGAGACAATGGTTCCACTGCAGCATTTCCTCTCGTTCTGTCTCTGCTCAGCAAAACATGACGGAACAAATGAACCAATTAAGTGTGCCGGTGGCTGTGCTGTCCCAGGGGGGGCATCTAAGGAACTGAGACGGCCTGATTAGCTCAAAGGTAGGCTTGACTGGAGACAGCCAGCTAAGACGAGTGGAGTGAGAAAAGCTCTCATAATGTGAACACACACAACTCGACAGTGCACCTGTGTGTATTGTCTTCGCTTTTGGCATTTTGATTGGTGTTGATTGGTGTCAAGGTTTTGTTTTAAAGTTGGGATTTCCGTAGCGATACACACACAAATAAATGTGCGTGCGTGTGTGTGTGTCAGATTAGCACTGGGAGGAGACTTGACAAATGTGCTGTGGGTGGTAACTGCATTTTGCTACAAAGACAAGCCTCACAGTTGGTAATACAGCCTCAAAAACGGGCAACATGATGCGTCAACCAATCTCCTCCATGAGTGACATCTTCAGATGGGGAGTCCAGGAATTTTTAAGCCACTCTAACTTTATTTCCATCGACCCCAGGTGCTTCAGGAACACCGAGATGGGTTCCACTTGACTGTAAACAAGAGTGATCAGTTAATACCTGCAGTATTGATCTGACTTGACCCTCCAACGTTGAATCTCTTTTGTAGACACTGATCAATCTTTCTGTTATCATACGCTCACAGATTTGAAACTCATGAGCTCTCGAGGACTGCTGGAGAGAAAACGCCACACACAGGGTGACATCTATTTGTCATGAAAATATATTTTGCAGCCAAGGTCAGACTCACTCTGTAAATTTCCCATCATGGTTCAGGGATTCACAGGAAATATGTGCATTCAGGAAATACTTAAATTGCACCCAGTTGGTGGTTTTGTGATTTTAAAAGATAATCCTTAACCCATAGAGGTAATCTGTGCTGCATTTTAGCTGAGCTACACACAATGTCATGGAAGGACTCGTCCTCTGGCCTGAGATACACAGCATGCTGAATGGGTGACTATGTCACCTCAGTTGTTCAATGCAGGCTTTTTCCTTTCCTATCAATCGGAGACGCAGTCAGCTCTGATATTGGCCCTGCCTACCTTTCCATTCCTATTTTGCTTATTTTCTGACATTGTGACATTCCCCCTCTCTTTCCTGTCTTCGCCGTTCCGACGAGATCTGCAGTTTCCGGTCCTACGGGGAGAATGGAACATTCAAAACCTCTTCATCTCCGAGGCAATTTTGAGGCACCTTGTCCCCCATGGTCAATTTGTCACCATGTGGAATGCCAGGAGGTGTCCTTGGGGCTGACCACTGGTCATTGCTCTCCCTTACACATGGAGAGAGAAAAAGAAGGAAACAGAGAGCGGCAGAGAGAGAGAGAGAGAGAGGAGCAGGGGGAGAATGAACCTGACAAAGGCCCTGAAACAGATCCGTCCCACTCAGCAGAGCCAGGGGAGTATGCAGCCAGGCTGTCAGCACCTCTCATTAGTCAAAGGCAGCCTCCCTGACAATGTGACACTGATTACTGAAAGCCCTGATTCAGACTTTCTCTCCTTCTCTGTGTAGCCGCAAACAGCGTCAGCTAAAGCTGCATGCACGTGCTCACACACACAACCACACACACACGCGCGCTCGTTCAATCCACTCTCCCCTCCCCAAAATGCTTGAAGTGCATTTCATTTCATTTAAAAATTCCCCTCCCATCTCCAAGGGACGAAAGCCTTCATTAAAAAGAGCGATAAAGGGCAAACGGGTGTCTTCCAGTTCTATTTAAAATCTATTTATTGATTTTCACAGGGTGTAAATAAATATTAAAAGGCATTATTGTGCACGGAGGCTTTCACACTGGCAGGAGTGGTGGAATTAGAGGGGATGAAGAGTGGCGTTCGTTAAGAGTTTATCATTTTTATTGATCTGGCTGACATGTCTCAGCACTGAGGAGGATCTGATTGCTTTTACTTAATCACTGCATGGAAGTGAGGGGAGGATTGAGAAACAGTATTAAGGGGAGCAGAGGGAAATATAGGAATTGTCTCCAAATACCAAATACAGTGTAATTGTTGACTCTCTGTAGACACCCAAGCCTCCCACAGCTGTTACTGTGGCGAGAGCTTGGTTTCTAAGCACACAGGTAAATGTCACATTTTACAAACACTCCACTGTGTATAAGACTGTTGTACCAATAGAGTGAAATACATCCGTGATTATAAAGTTAATGTTCTCCAACACCACTGTGGCTAGGATTTTATTCTCCACTTTTTGCACTTCATTTTAATTATTTAGCGTCAGTTAGACGCTGTCTTGAATATCTGTGATCCATGCCAGGAGGGAAAACAGAGCACAGATTTTTACGGGTAACAAGTTTCAGATACAGCCAGATAAAATATAAATGCTTGCTAGTAACTGTAATGTGGGATGACATTATTTACAGAATAGCCTTAGATGGCCTCTCCACTTGCCCTTTTTATTCCTTTGACTCACAATGTAGTGCCCTTTTTTCGAGATGACCATTTATATTTGATGAACTTAACTTGAATCCCAGTCAAGCAAATCATGACTCTTTTATTTCTTTTGTTGAAAACACACATAAAAATGTGAGCTGTGAGCGTTGGCTCGGACATCTGAGGTTTTGATGCTTGGGCCATATGTGCAATTGAAGAACTCGAATTCACTAAAGGATTGGGCAGCTTTTGCAGCTGCTAAACCTGCAAAAATAACACAAAAAGAAATTGTCTAATTCACAAAGAGCCGGCAAAGAGTGAAATGCAGCCCTAACTAACTAACTCAGAGCAAAAATGGGGACGCAAACGTTGACAAAACAGTTCCATAATTCCTATTCATCTCAAAAGATATTGGAAATACAACTAAAGGGTATAGAGAATAATGATAAAGTGGTAAAAATTGGCATCAAACCAACATCAGTGTATTCAACAATGTGACTCACTTGCAGCCATCACTACTTGAGGCTTTATGGAAGTTTGCCACATGGATAAATGACACAAAACAAGGCACTCAGCTCAACAACTGCACTCAGCTGCAAAACTTTATCTTTTGTAAATTGCACCTTGCAGACAGTGTAATTTATGGTGCTATCAGCAGACACAATTTGTTGCGAATTTGCCTCTGAGTGTATGCCTAGTTAGCATGTTTTTGTTGTACATGTCAATATCTTATCAAAGAATGGCCCATTTCCTTGATCTTGAAACACAAGCCTATAACATGAAAGACAGATTAGTAAAATCAATATTAATATTGAAGAAATGAATGACCCTTTTGTTTTTCAGGCTTGCACACATGCCCTAGGAGGATGCATGCACAAATCCACAGCTCCATGGTGATTAAATGTGAATTAGGTGCACAGTCTTGATAAGTGTCCAAAAAGCCCTGTGTCAAACGAGCACATTAGACGAGGTTCTAATAACACAAAGCAATTCAAAGAGATTAAAACTGTTCAAAGAAGAAAACTTCCATCCATACATTAGATCTTAGATATACTCTGTCCTACATTTAAAGTTTTGACTTGAAAAAGAAGGCAATTAGCGGTGCTTTGTACCCCAACAGCATAGAGAAACTGCCCTATATTGCAGAGACGGAAAATATAGTTAATAGGGTTCAAATTAAAACAAACTGTTTGAGAAATACAACAAAAATAAGGTTATGCAAATGTGTATATCTAAATATAGATACAAATGCAAAACAAACAAAAAAAACAACTGTTTTGTCTCTGTCAAGGCAACACACAGTCTGAAATATATCTTGTCTAAGTCTTGAGGGATAGGTGTTCCCCATATATAGAGGAGGTCAGTTGATCGGTAAATTAGTTACAGCGGTGGTTCTCAAACTTCTTTGGATCAAGGACTTCCTATACTGACACAAATTAGACCCCAGTTGATTAGATTTTGTCCCATGGTCCCCCATATGATACTTATGGTCTCATATAATGAGACCCAAGATCAAAATAAAATAAATTCTCGCTGAAATAAATGATTCCCCTTTTTGCTTCTGAATCAGATGTACTTTATGGAGGTCCACTGAACAACTTGTGTGCAGTAAATGGAGTCCTGAATTTTTACAGTAGATGGTGCACACCCTGCACATGCTGGGCTTTCTCTGTCTAAATTTCTTATCTACTCTGCACCTGTATAATTATAGCCTTGATTAGCTATCCTTGCTGTGTGTGACTGCACCCAGAAACCTTTCTTTCTTTCTTTCTTTCTTTCTTTCTTTCTTTCTTTCTTTCTTTTGTCCTCTTAATTTTAGTTAACTTTAACTGCAAAATAATCATCTATCATCCTTAATTTTCCAATGCAGTCTTTGTTTTAAGTGAATATCTGCTTTACCTTTTAACAATTACATGTTCAGTGTGTATGCTCAAAATAAATTGGTGCATGTCATGTAAATGGATAGTTATTCTATATTATTCCTGCACTACTTTGCCTCTGGGACACCAGGGCATGTCGCTAACATGAGTATAAGCACAAGTATTAGTGCTGTTAATAGGAAAGGTCATTCCTAACACTGGTGAACTGAGTAGCACAAATGCCATTCATTGCACCTCACCCCCAAGAAATGAACCTTCTCTCTGCTAATTTCAAGTACAAACCTCAAAATGCTGTAAAAGAATGACATAAATATTTAGCATTATCGCCAAATATGCAAAAGAGAGAATTAATCAAATTAAACCTCAAAAAACAGTGATTTGACTCACGTGCTGTTGTTTGACAGTGCTGCAGCGTTAAAATCTCCACCAAATGCCACTGCATTGGTCCCAGTGTATTACTAATATTGTGCTGACAGTGTTCATCTTTGATCGGAGCATTAGCACATTTAACGGCCAACTGAAAAATAAATCGCTTCCCTTTTATTGGGACAACCTCTGGACACGACGCACAAATTGAATTGGCAGACCAAAGTGAGATAGAATCCAAGAGGGAATGCTGATTTATAATTCAAACCATCCATATAATATTATATTGGTACCATACAATATTATAATGTGGTGCTATGGCGATATTTTATAATATCCTATTGATGTTAGAAAGAACTTAAAACAAACATGGATTTCTAAAAAGTCCTAAAATATATTAATACACACACAAGGGGGTCAAAGAAAGTGTCATTTGACACCATTGGCGCTATAATACTCTCTAGAAGAAGCTAAAACGAGCTTCACTTGAAATGGTTAAACTTCACTTAGAAGTAAGAAGACAACAGGTGTAAGATTTCTGCAGCCCAGCTGCGACGTGGATATGAAAGTGGGAAAACCTCCCTGCCTCTGCAAAGGGTCCTTTTTATGTGGATGCTCTGAGGGCAGGCAGCAGGGAGCTTGACCCCTGCGAGAAGACTGTCCACCCTGCCCTTCAAGCACAGACACCGCTGTTACCCTGGCCAGGGCAAGGATTAAAGGGAATTTGTAGGGAGTCCTCGCCTCTGCAATTCTGACTTCTACACTGTGTTTTCTAGTTTGTACCACCTGTGGACTTGCCAGGGGGAGTATGGTCTGTGTGCATTTGATTGATCCACATGGCATTTTGACCTGGAAGGGCTCCATAGGCTGCACTCTTTATTAGAAAGCCTGCAGCTAGCTCCCACCGAAAGCCGAGAGTATTTCCCTCCAAGTCTCCTGTGTCTCAGCCTCCCTGACATGAATGCTAAGTAATCTCTCTTTGGCCTTCTTCATTTATCCACACTTAACCCTTCGACCAATTGACTGCCTGGCTTGTTTGTCAATCTGCCTTCACAGTGATGCACATGCTATGTAGCATGCTTCTTATTAGAGTGCCGTTATTTTGACTGCAATGCATTGCGTACTGTCTATTTGTCAGTATACAGGGGGTATGTTATGTATCGGAGGCTGCAATCCTCCCCTCTCACTATCTGGGTTCTAACAAGGCCAGGATAGCAGCCAGATTGACAGCTGCTGGGGCATTTTAACAGGCTTGGTGTTAAACTGCTAAACTCTGAGGAGGCAAATGAGTGATTGGCTGCCAAACCACACAGAACACAAACACACTGCCTTCACTGTTACGTTCCAGCTTTCACAAAGAAAGATCTATTTCTATACATGCTGTTTTTTTTAGAGCAGACTTTTATTTCATACTGTCCTCATTAAAGAACACTACTTTTGCATGTGCTGTACATGTGTTTGTTGACATCATGGTGTAGTATACATATCTTTTTTTAAGGTTATATCATTGTGAGGACTGTCCGGGGTCATTGAAGAAAGGCATTAGTGGGGAAAATTCCTGTTTAGGCTTTTAGTATTCTTGTCATTCTTGTTTAACATGAGGATCCAAACAGATGTTTATACGAAATGATGATCTGTAGCAACACTTTATAATACAGATCAGTCACAAATATCGCTGTTAGTTCATGATGGAATATTAAACCATAAAGAATTTATATAAATAACTAATAAAGGATTTGTTGATGACATGAATACATCATTCATTATGGATTATCATGGATAAATCATCGTTTCTGTTCATTATTTACACAAATTTACACAAAAGCCATTGCACGTAATTCTGAATAAATAGGAAATATATTATTAATAAATAACAAGTTATTATCATATGAGTAAACATTTCAGACAGTATGTCATTTGGGAACTTGATTTTCAAGAGAGCCTACATAAAAACTACAAAGTAAAATTCGGAGCAAACTCTGCTGAAAAGACCCCCTTAAAAACAGGTTGAAAGTGGAACATGACCAGGAATAATTTGTGACAAAACAATCACAAGTAAAAGTACACACCTTCAGCCGATTGACAAATCCATGACGACTGAACAAACAGCATGCGTTGATGAAGACCATGTAATACAGTTTAAAGCTGCAGAAAAGTCTGATAAGTGGACCTTAAATTGGGCTGTTTTGTACAACTACTTATTACATGTTTGACGGGGTTAACTCTCAGTTAAAACGTCGCTGAAATAAGATTTGACAACGTGCATCAATTGAGAAAAAGCTCCTCGGCATTAGTCCGGCACATGTAAGTACAGTGCGTGGGGAGCAAATTGAGACTGAAGGAGGGAAATGTGAGCACTAATGCTACAGTGGAATTTGCCAGTTCTCTTTTCTGTCACCTCCGTTTCTCTCTCCAAAACAGAGGGAAGTCGAAAACACCATTTGTCTGTGCACATTACATCTCTGCTGTTATAGTCCCAAATGAAAGCCCAGTATGTGGCTCCTTTCAACAGAAGATGGTAACAGGCCTTGTTAATTGGACTTGGCTTGGTCCTCCATGAAGCCTTATTGTCAGCATGACTGACTGAGGATTACTGGGCCAGAATTGCACCACACTTACATACATAGAGACACATACACTAATTGAGCACAGAGAGTGCAACCCACTGTGTGCCTCGAATGGAGACAATGTCAATTAACAATAATCTAACTTTAAAATTTAACTCAAGTGTTGAAATTCTCACCGCATTTTCAGTTTTTCCACAGGCAAGCTTCAACTGTATGCACAGAACTTAGAGTGAAAACATTTGTATGCAGGCTACAACTGGATTTGTGTAACTGTCTGGCATGATTGAGTCAGAGTGATGGCTTGGATTAACTCTCTACAAGTGCAGGGAAACTGTAGTCACTTTGAAGTTTCTGCTGGATCAGAGGCAGTTTGATAACAGCACTTCAGTCGAGGTGGTTGCATGACATCGGGACGTTTGGAGTGGTGTTCTTTTGTCTTTTAAAGGGTGGATGTTTGTAAGAAATGTCACTAATGAAGGTTCAGTATTTTCTCTACAGGATTGTCATTGATACCAAACAAACTTACACTGATAAGACTGCTGATCTAATGCTTGACTCAGCTTCAGAAGTAAAAAATAAAGATGTGGAATATGTTTCCAGTGGGCTAATCTGTAAGGTTTCCACGCTTCCCTTGTCAAAACGATGTATTTGTGCAGAGAGAAACACACAAGATATCCGAGATAAAGCCCTCCTTCAGTGCTCTATGTACTGTATTGCAGATACTATTAGATAAACCAAATACTAACACAAATCAACTTCAGCACAACTCAAGCCGATGCAGCATATCTAACGCACTACACCATAATTCTGCATGGCTAGCTTTCCACCCCGTGGCTTAGAGTGTTACAGTATTAGCGACTGAGCCAGGATAGCCCTGCCCGGCTGCAGCGAGCGAACGCCATTCACTGGGACTGTCGTGTGATTGGATTGAGGCAGACCTAAGCGCAGCTCGAGCTGCACTTATCAGCTAGCTGGCAGATAGGACTTGTCATACTGCCTGTCAGATCTGATGAGGGGACCACAAGCCTCACAATGGAGCTAAAATGCAATCTCCTCCTCTGCAGCTGCATGGCCTGCCTCGGGGACACGCTTATTAGACTTTGTAAACAGCCAAATGTGAGCGCTAAACTGTAAGAGCTACTGTCAGGCGGGCTGCCTCAGCCTGCTGGCCAAGACTGGGAGCAATTCAGTGCAAAACTACCGTTGTAATAAAGGGATTTACAAGAAACCAAAGACCAAAGTGAATGGTAGGGCTCCTGAAAGAGCATACATGGCCTCAGTAGTACAGTGGTCAGGGGATGTCCTCAAGAAGCTTGAGACTGTGTTGCATAGTGTTGAAGTTACAGTAGACTTTATAAGCACTTAATCTATTATATATATATATATATATATAATCTATTGACAGTATATACATATTATTTGTGTGTTATATGATCACACCTATGCTATACTTTGTGCATGTGGAGCTTTCATAATATTTCATGTGTGTGACAGGCCCCTCGGGAGTCCTTAGTTTTATTTGTGTACGACAATACTATAGCATTATGAACAGGGTTTTTTAAACGTTACGGTGCTTAAACAGCTCTCGAACCAGCAGGCTACTTAGAAAAACCAAGGGTGACTCAGAGCTCAGAATTCCGACATTCGTGTACACCTTGAACGCACCATTAGTCGTAGCACACAAACGCTGGGTTCTCAATGCGCTGCAATGTAAATTAGTCTAACTAACAGAACATTACTCCGCTGTTAGCCTCTATTAGCCCAGCCCATCCAGATAAGAGAAGGCCAGCTCAGTGGCCAAGCCGCCGGGAAATGTCTCGGTGCTCCCCATGGCCAGTCCGCCACTGCCTTGGAGTGGTTTGCCTTTGGCATCTTCATTGATCCTCTCACTATCAGTTCTGATCTGTGTTGAGATCACGCAAGTTTGCGCTGGGGAGGCGTTAAAACAGTCAGGCAACGAAATGAGGCAACAAAATTCAGTGTCATTGCT
>JBCAUF010000790.1:23431356-23441721 GCA_038406115.1 Haemulon aurolineatum | reverse complement strand
AATAAGAATATCATGAGCATTGTATAAGAGTCGGTTCTTGGTTCCTCTACATTGCTGGAAATGAAGCATAAAGTAGAAATGCAAGCTGGTCCGATTACATCATCGCATTACATTCATGTACCTGACACTTAATAAGTGCACTCAACCATGTGGACGTCACCAAAAAATAGCAAGATTCATGTAAGTACACCAGGATAATCAAATAGCTTAACTGCTTGTATTTGTAATTAATTGTTGACCATTTGTCATTGATTCAGCCAACTTTGTTCCCCTTTACTCTGCACGCCTCAGTCAGGATTTTCAAAGCACTGAGTCAGGTCACAGTATGTCAAAGGTGCAGCACAAATGTAACTTTGAAGTACATGTTCCGCACTCTGGTCCTCAAATTGTGGCGCTCAAATGGGGACATGATGACAGCCTTAGCATCACTGTTATTTCCATTGGCAACAGCACAAGAGAGACAAAGCACAAGCCCCCATGAAGGAAATCAGAAAGTTTTCCTGTCTAACCTTTCATCTTTGCCTCACATTGTTCCCTTTCTAGCTTCCTGCAGTGTGAATTTGACGTTTGACTTAATTATTAATGATGGAAATTTATTTGGTCAGTGGTGTAGAGACTGAAAAGAAAAAGAAACAAAACACACAGCAGTATATATTGCACTCTCCAGAAATACAGCAGCTATAAGGCCAACACACATGTCGACAGATCACATTTAAAAATATATGCATATACGTAACTGTGGACTTTATTCTGCACGTCTGTTACTCCTCAAGGACACACAGAGCGCGCTTTGGTGGGAAACACTGAATGTGAACTTGTTTGTAGGAAACTGCCTTTAAAGGTACCCTGTGGAGGACATATTATCGTCTTCCTGAACACTCCCTGTAGCGTGCTTCTGCCCCACCCATACAAATAAACAACAAACGCACACATACAGTACAGAGGAATCAAGAACATCTGCACAAGTGTACCCCCCTCACCCACACACACACTCGCACGCAGCTAAGACAAGGCAGCAGTGTAAACTAAATCTGTAATATATGAATAAATTAGATATGTGACAGTAAAACATATGAGACAGTAATAAGTAATACCATCACACACAGCACAGATTTAGTGCCAGCTGTTCAACACATTAATAGCAGCAGGAACAAAGGAATGCTTAAATCTTATTGTTGTGATGAACACTGCAGTGTTCAGCCCCTCTGACTCAGCTTAAATATCAAGCGCAGAGGGCGAGTTTGGTCATTTTGGATGCTGCTGTGAATCTTATTTAAATTTAGATCATTGCACAATTGTGTTACTCATAGCAGTTCATTGCTAATGACCTTTTTTTTCTTTTTAGTTGCTGTCTGTGGTGTTTTGGAGGCCAAATGACTACAAAGAAAGTGATCAAATAGCAAAGCGCTGCAGTGAGTCAGGAAAGGCTGCAACAGCTATTTTACCTGAGAGTGAGAGTGAGAAGGAAATTGGACTTTGTAAAAATGGGAAAGGAAATTGGACATATTGTGAACGGCTATGCAGGGCGCAAAGCCCTGTCAGATGCCCTACAAATAGAGGAGTATGAATATGCTGCTATCTGACTCCTTCACTTGTACAATGTTTACCAGCATGAAAATCCAGATGCATTACACCCTCAACAGTGAAGCTTCTCACTGGTGGGTGAAAAGAAGCAGGTCACGCCATGGGGGAGTACAACACACCATCTTTGGGCTGACAGTGGGAGTTAGCAGTTCAAGGGGAACTGCATTTCAAATAGGAACAAAACATAGAAAAATATATGCAAAGTAAGTAATTATATTGTAGCACACATACCATGTAAAAGCTCCTTTGGATGAATTCGTAAAAAATGTCATAGATAACAGAGTAATGTAACAAATAACTTAAATACCATCATCAATTTTATTTTCAAATATTTGAGCAATATAATTATATCAGGCCACATACGTTTTCCAGAAGCACTAAATATTCACCGTACTAATTATTAGGTTTATTTACGCATTACAGTGGAGGTTTCCAACCTTTTTTTGCACTGTGGATAAGATATGTTAGGACTATAATCTCCGCTATCTTACTCAAAGAAACTCTCAAGCTCTCAGTGCTTCATTTTTTTTTAACTCATGATAGCAAGTGGCAACAATAATAGCACAGCACACACTGATTGAGTGGCTGAGTGGGTGACTGATTACCTCAGGTACTTATTCACCAAAGGAAAATCTTATCTCATAATTATGACTTACTATCTCATAATAACAAGAAAAGATCTCATTATTATGAGATTCGGATCTTATAATTACAAGTTACACCGTTTCTGTGACCCAACAGATTCAGTGACATGATAGGCATTGCAGTTATATTCATTGCTCTTATATCATACCTTATTGCATACTTGATTTTTATAGCTGCTGCCAAATGGGACCATAGCATTTAGACATGATCACAAATGTTACAGGCTTGGATGCATTTGAGATGTATGATCAGACTTGCTCAACTGATTCTGGAGGAGCAGCAACCTCCAGCAGGTCAGAGTGCTTCCTGCCCAAGCAATCAATTTTAGATATAAATTGTAGACATACTACAATATTTTTTATCATACTGTTAATCTGAATGTCTAATACATAAACTCTCCAGCAACAGCGTACAGGATGCTACATATCAAAAATGGTATTACCTCACGAGGACATCTGATTGGTTATTCGCACAAGGAATAGAATACCACACAAATGATAATACCACATTACAATGGCGGATAACCTTACCCTAACCTTTTCTCATGATTACAGGATGAGGATCTTATAATTACTAGAGAACTTTCTCGTAATTGGGAGGTAATTTTCTCACTATTATATGATCACAATCTCATAGTTATGAGATTGTTTTCTTGTATCTAAATTGCATCTAAATTCAATATTGACTAGCCAAATATTGCACTGGAAATCTTTTTCATGGGTCCAGCTGTAGCAAGACAAGTAAGAAGGAAAACTCTCCCAATTTGGTTCCTACATACATGTCAGTTTACTAACCATGGCGATCCCTATTGAATCTGTATATTGTGTTGTGTTATTCTGGAAGACATTAGTCAAGACTAGAAAAAATGACCCCTGATGATGCCATAGTGATCTCATACATGCAGCACTTTTTAACCAGAATGCCTGCATTACAAACTCATGGCATGGAGCTTGAAACCCATTTGAGGGCCTGTTATTGGTTACATCATGAGAAATTTAGGATTCAGTGTGTCTGGGGATTCACCCATGCAAGCTACTAAAATCAAGACGTCTCAGCCTCTGCAGCTTTGAAATTGACCACTGTTATATCTCTCAGAAATATATCTCTTGAGCGTCACCTAATTTTGGCAAGGCTATAACTAGAATTTTTAGAAAGAATTTTAAGCTTGAAAAATGGTTTGATTTCTGTTTACGATCTTTGGCAGAACCAAGTGCATTCTTCGTAATACAAATCAAACATACAGAAAAAAAACGTGAGCTCTGAAGAAAACGGACCAAAAAGGGGAATTAATGGTTTCAGTTGTCACCGTTGCTGTGCCTTCAGTTCCCTTGTAATTTTAGCCCTAAATCCTCTCAGTCCTCTCTCTGTCTGACCAGTGGAGACAAGCTTCCCCAAAGATCCCCACAGAGTATTGCTCTCTCTCATACACACACATTTTCTTTCTATCTGCCTCACTATCTATGACTGTCATTTTCTTTCTGACACACACGCACACACTCACACACACCTGTGTCCCCTGTGGGTCCTGTTTGGAGCGTTACTTTCTCTCCCAGTGAGGCGCCATTGTGAAGCCGCCGCGCCTGAGGGGAGAGAGGCCAATTTAACCCTCCCTCTATCACTCCTTCTCCCGCTCCCTCTCCCTCTCTCCCTGCCTCTCTCCCTCTCTCTCCCTCTCTCGTCCCCGCTGACTTGTTTGTCCCACTGGTGTTTACCTCCTCTTCTCCCTCTGTTTGGCTCAGCGTCCACCCTGACAGTGTAAGGCCATTATTTTTCCTTTTTCACTTGTACCCCTTCGTCTCGCCCTGTCTCTTGCTCTCTCTCTCTCTCTCTCTCTCCCTCCCTCCCTCTCTCTCCCTCTCTCTCTCTCTCTCCACCACACCCGCCTTTTCTCGTTCTCTCTCGGCACCCTAATTGGCACGGCACTTTTTCCCCTGTCATCTCCAGTGTTGCTTTGAAAGCTGCAGTCAGCCCAGCAGAAGACAGGAGAATGTGCAAGCCCCCCCCCTTCCCTGCCTGGCAAAGTCCAAGCGGCTGCTTTAGTATCATCGTTATTCTAGTCTTTATTTACACTACATGCTCGCTCAATCGTGCCTAAAGACACTCATTCATACCGGGGAGTAAACATGCACTCAAACGTGCTTATACACATGCATACATTCCATGTATGCACACAAGCTGGTGCTACCACTGGGAAATGAAGGAGGCAAAGTACAGCATATTATTTTAGTAAAGAGAGAGGGGGAGGCTGCGACAGACAGTGCACGATGCTCAAGGAATCCTCTGTACATTTACGGGTGTAAATATTTCAGTGTCTCCTGCAGTGGTGTGTGTGTGTGTGCTATTACCCCGCTCCAGGCTGTCTCAGGAAGGGTAATGCTTGTCAGTTCTTTGGGGGTGAGACCTCGCCGCTTAGCACAGCTAAACCATTACAAGGCCTCCTCAGGAGCCCGCATGTTGGAAACGGCCTTTAGTTATTCATGATATGTTGCATTAGACTCGCTGCCGAGGCTCGCTTTATATATCCTCCTGTCGCACGGCACTCGAGGTACGACGCGCACCAGCTCAGAGTCGGACATTCGCAGAGAAACAATGTGTGTGAGATTCATAAATATTTATGGCATCGCCAAGTTCTTAAGACTTCTGCCCTCTGCGAGCGAGTGAAGCCCTCGCCCTATTACCCTGACTGCACTTCATGACTTTGTGTTACTGGAAATACAAAGAGATTATGATATCAAAGATGGGTTTCAGATAAAGAGATACAGTATGAAAAAAAAGAGAGAATCTGTAATGGTGCAAAAAAAAAAAAAAAAAAAGCTTAAAAACCCCTCCTCACAACCCCCCAGGTCTCGTTAGTTAATTAGTCTCGTTAGCCGGCTTAAAAGTGGAATCTCCCCAAAGCCTTACGTAGATTTATCAGCAGTAATTGAAAGGTAATTCCAACTCCTGCAGGTGTAGCTCTGCCGGTGCTTCCAAAAGTGAAGTTAAAAGGGCCAAGTGGAGGAGAGGCATATCTGGGCTGCGGTGCATTTCACAACATGGCCACGGAGACTTTGCACCTCCTGTGCTCCCTGTCTCCGTGTCTTGATCCTTTGTACTTCCTCCGCTCGCTCTCAACATCGCCTATTCCCACACAGCCCATTCTCACCACTCCCGTTTAGCACCTCCCATCTCCCTTCCTCCATGCTCTCCCCAGATTCGGCTTAATAATTCATCCCCGCTCTCGCTAAAGAGAACACAAACCCTGCAAAGAGAGAGACGAGAGAGGACTACCCCTCCAATAACACCTTTCTGCAATGCCACCACAGTCGGGAGCCCCAGGCTTTTCTCCCTCTCTCTCTCTGTTTTTCTCCTCTCCCCGCTCCCCACTCACACCCCTTTCATGGCTCCCTCTCTTCCATCCCCTCCCCTCAGCACGTACACATTATTTTCTACCCCCGAGCATGCCCGAGATGCCCCCAGCTGTGAGGAAATGTCAGACGTTTACCACCCACCAACCTCCTTACCAAATATGCACGCTCGCTCAAACACACACAAAGCACAAGGGCGTACAGTACACGTGCACCTGACACACACACACACACACACAAAACTCACACACACGTGCCCACACCCTCTTTGCACACAACACAACGGAGGAAATCTCATTAGTCAGAGGGTGTATGGCATTGATTTTTGCTTCTCCCTGGTCTTGGTGGGATCTGGTTTGGCACAGTCTGGCTCATGCTAGAGAACCCACAACAACACCACGGGTTAAGCCGATTACATTTTCGGGGAGCAGGGAGACCTGAGGGGTAGAGGGATCCAGTTTTGTTCCACTCCTCCCTCCGCATCTCCCCCCTTTTTCTCCCCCCCCCTATTTTTTTTACCCCTCTGCTGATTTATTCATATGCTCCTGAGGTTTAGCCACCATGGGCTTATGGTTGCATTCATTGACTTGAGCTGGAAATGATTTCAAATTCAGTGGATTACATTTGTGAATATTGAATAAAGAGACAAATGGGGGGAAAAAGGGGGAGGCGTGCTGGAGAGGGGAAAATGGCACAATGTTTCAGTAATACGGCCTTGTGAAAATAGACTCCACAGCAAACCAAACGGATAGCAATGGCCAGGTTAATGAGTGGATATTACCTTGCTGCTGGCGATATTTAAACATGTGAATAGCTGGCAAGCCGGCATAAATTTGATTAGAAGCCACGCGTATCTGTCATTTCCCTGCCCTTTATCCCCGAGCTTTGATCCGGCATCAGGTGTAGTGTGATAGAAATGCTCGGGGTATCAAATTTCACATAAAGTCGGCCTGAATAAAAAATACATAAAAAGTACACATCGCATTTTTTGCCCCTAAAGCCCGCTTTGGTATAAAAGAATGAATGAATAAAAGGTGTGCCATTAAGATAAAACTGAATATAGCCAAAGTCATTATGTGGCGTGGTGTCTGGTCATTTCATGCTTGTGTCCACTGCCAGATGGTGGAATGTGGGCCAGCATATGTGAGTCAAACTGGGAGAGAACAGAGGTCTCTCCGGCGTTGGCAACGTCGTCCCCGTCGATTGAATCCTCATTACCGTCCTCTCATAATTGTGTTATTCCTTTTTTTTATCGGATATTCTAATGGCTGCTGTTGCATGTAATTATGTAGCAATTATCTGCTTCCTTGCCTCGAACTGGTGTTCCATCGCTGTAATGCAAAGTCAGATTGTGTCTATTACGCTCCCGCTGGCGTGGCAGGTTCACCCGGAGTGCTGCGTAAGGCTACTTGACGGAGGACATATTGAATGTTTGCCTAAACTTGCCTTAAAGTCCAAATAACCTCTAGCCTCCCTTTCAATCCCTTCATTGGTTCAGATCCAGCACTGTCCGGCCCACTTCTGTGGTGCAGGAGGATAATTAGTCTGCAATCTCAGAGAGAAGAAATCATTGATATGTATTTTTCTCTCTCTATTTTCCTCCCCGCGAGTCAAGTTGATTCTTTGAAGTCAGGGCATGTATGAAATCACTTGATCTTTATTTCTTTAAGTTCATTACTTATTTTCTAGTTGTGTGCATGTCATGCATTTTTAACAAACCCTTTGAGTTGACTTTGTGATGTGTTGTAGCAGAGAACATCAAAGGGATCTCTCTCTCTTTCTCTCTCTCTCTCTCTCTCTCTCTCTCTCTCTGTCTCCCCTTCTCTCGCTCTCCCTCTCTCATTCTTTAGCCTTTTCATCTCCCTTTTACAGTCTGAACTGCATGCTCACAGAGCTTTTCTTTTCAGGCAGAATTGTGAGAGAAAGGTAGAGGAAGGAGAGGTATAGGATTGCCATTATTGTTTTTTTTTTAGAACTCATTTAAACTTTCTTTCATTCTCATTCAGACCATTAAATATGGTTGCATGCCAGCGATTAGATAATGAACACTTCCATTACACCCGTGGGCAGGTTTCTTGTAGACTGCACAGAACACTAAATTGCATTTTCCTGCACTTGTTGACCAAAAAATAGTCACACAGAGTTAAGGCAGCTTATTATGTAGCATTTTATTAATATCTGTAGTTACAGTTACATTTGAAGTTTTTTTTCCAAGACATGACTCTTGCTATTTCAATTTCATGTTTCAAATTTTATCTCACTCTTCACTTATTTTTTACATTTTTCATTTAATTAAATTTAATTTAATGTTTGGAAAAAGCGTTTCTGACTAGATTCATTATTATGCATCTTTTTAGATGCTCATAGCTTTATGGGTGGCAATGCCGTCCAACAACTTGTAATATCTCACAAACTGTTGGTTGGATATTTCTTGAACTTTTGCACAGACATTTATGGTCCCCAGAGGTTGAATCTTTACCATTTTGGTGGTACTCTGAATTTATTACGTTGACATTTGTGTCTTTGAGTGAAATGTCTTGATTGGATGAATTGCCATGACATTTGGTGCACACAGGCATGTACCCCTCAGGAACAATTGCAAAGACAGACTTTTCATCCAACGCCATCATCAGGTTAAAGTTTCAATTTGTCTGATACTTGATGATGTAATATTTCCAAAACTAGAGACGTTCCCATCAGCCTCACTGATACTGACCTTGTATGAGATAATTAGCAAATGTTAACATACTACCACAAGATGGGGAACATCATTGTGAGCATTTTAGAAAAACGGTCATTGTTTTAGAGAAAATGCTGCCTTATCCAGGCCGTCTGCATATGTTCCATGTCCCCCTACCCTCCCTACATAAATACACAATGCGAGTGCTTTGGCCCTCCAGAGTGGGAACCACTGCCTGAAGACATATAGGAAAGTTTGTTCCTATATTAGTAAAGAAGCATCACCAAACATGGACTTTTCACTGGATGGACACTAATTAACTAGAGAGACATGTACAATAATTATACTTCAGCGAGCACACTGCTCATTTAATTAATTGCCCTTTTGCTTAATATCAGTTCCAGAGGGTAATCTGCATGTGCAGTACCATGAATCGTTTGTACGTGAAACAGAAGTAAACATGCAAGTGTTATGCCCTCTCCCTTATTGAAACATTTACGTACCTTGCACTTGAACTTGACATATCCAAGAATCACGTCTGTGAAAACAATGACACACACACTCTCCTCCATCTGTGCCCTGCCCTTGCCAGACATCTTGTGGCCTGCAGGGCAGCAGCAGGGTGTGGTCTGCCCCCGAGGCACCAGAGGGGTGCCCTCTCGCCTCAAGGCTCTCAGCAAGCCCAGCTGCGCCATGGATGGTCCCTGCCCCCGGGTAGCGAGAAAGTGTGTCGCCATCCTTTGATTCCTTTTCACACACTCGGGGCGCCAGCCAGCGAAAAGTTTTCTTGATAACCTCTTGCTGACAAACAGATACAAGCATGCGAGGCCTTCCAGATACCATCTGTGCATGGCTCACTTCACTTCTGCTCTCTGTCACAACGTAGTTGACATGGAGATAGAAAGTGGTCTGCAGTCATGTCATGTCATGTGGTTGTATTTGTAATACCATGTGAAACGTTAACTGACGTCTACAGAAAAGTAGAGGAACAAAGCAATCTCCCACAGTTCATAGGTTGCTATTTGAATTAAAGTTTCTTTGAATGAAATCGTTTTTTTTCTGTACATCTTGCCGCATATATTTTTCACCGCCGCTCTGCATAAACTCGCCTGAATAGCGGCCCTTTCTTGGCTCAACAATTTGCCTCACTCTTGGGTTCCTCTCCCACATAATGTTCAGTGCTCCAGCCAAAGCCTATAATCAACTTAGTGAACATATCCCTGAATGCGTGCACACTGTGAGTGGTATGGCTGTTGAAAATGGCAAGTCTATCTCGTACTTTTTTTCTTTTCTTTCATTCTTTTCTTCTCTATTTTACAGTCTCAGCGTGTTTTCCTTTGTCAAATATAAAGTCAAAAGGATTCTTGAGAAGACAGGACACAGGTGCGGAAGCACCACAATTAGAAAGGAAACAATAGACTTCTGGACTACAATTACTTTTTATTTCACTTGTCTTAGTCATTCCACCCAGTCTCATGGCGTCGGTGAGAAAGGACAGCTAAACTTTTGGCGAGTCAGGGTGTAAAAATAGCTGTAAGTCTCGTTTATATTACCGTGCGTCACTGTGGGGTGTGTTCTGTGGGAGGTGAGTGAGAGAGTCAGAGGCATGTACGGAAAAACTGTGCACAAAGCCTTTTTGTTCCAAAAGATGGACTAACTAAATGTGTGCAAAAAAAGATCCTTTCAATACCTTATAGATCCATCTTTGTATCTGTCTTTTAACTTGTTTACACCAAAAATAGTGAGTCTTAATTTATCATTACTGTGCCCTGAAGTTGCTGCAGCTCAGAGTTAATCAGTCTGCTCTTGGAAATTTGTCGTCGTGATGTAAAAGTGCATGTTGCAAAATCACATCCCTTATATCTGACATGTGACAAAATACAGCACACTCTCGGTGTCCAACCAATCTGAATCGAGTATTGAGCAGAGCGGCTGGAAAATCAGAGCAGTGCTTAAACCTGCACGGAGCCTCGGCAGCTGTTGCTATAGAGACTGAGAAGTTGTGGGCAGAAGTTTCTTTTGGATTTCTTGCTGGTGCTTTTTCATCGGGTCCTCTCTTTCCTTTAGCCTTTTGTTCCCTTTCTGATCGTTTTCAAAATGCAAACACAC
>JBCAUF010000790.1:23361183-23375689 GCA_038406115.1 Haemulon aurolineatum | reverse complement strand
TCTCAGGGGCTCTTGTAGGTTAAGTCAAATCACAAAGAGTTGCAAAGTGGGAGCAGTGGCTGGTTCTGAAAGTGTTTCCCCCCATTCTGTAGTCCCATTTTAATTCTTTTCACAAACATGGGAGCCCCCTGGGTAATGTCACAATCCTGTTTGCTAAGAGTTGAAATCATATCAATCTTTTATATGAGAAATCACATTTTGTCCATCATTCTGGTATGGCAGGGTCAGTCAGTCATCTTCAACCGCTTATCCTGCACTAAGGTTGCGGGTGTGCTAGAGCCTATCCCAGCTGACTTTGTGCGAGAGGCCGGGTACACCCTGGACAGGTCGCGAGCCTATCACAGGGCTAACATATGCAGACAGACAACCATTCACGCTCTCATTCACACCTACAGGCAATTTAGAGTCACCACTTAATCTAACCTTCATGTCTTTGGTATGTGGGAGGAAGCCGAAGTACCCCGAGAGAACCCACGCGTGCAAGGGGAGAACATGCAGACTCCACACAGACGGACCTAGGTTTGAACCCAGAACCCTCTTGCTGTTAAGTGTGAAAGTGAATTTATCCAAGCTGTAGTTAAGTTTGCATTTTTTGTATCTTAACTTATTCTAAACACAATTTTATGCCCACATTTTATTATTCATTCGTTTGTTGTCAGGGGCATTGCACATCAACCAACATCACTGTAAGTGTCAACCAGAGGGCTAATTTTCAACTGTTGTCCCTTAGCCAGATGGTAAAATTAGCCCAGTGTTCAGGAACCAGATATTTTCTGATGCAGATGTTTGTACAGATGACTTAAGAGGTAGACTTTTGTGCTAATGCAAACTGCTGAAGTACTCCAACTCAAGTCATAGAACAAGGTCTATGGGGAAAATGAGTAGGATTTTTAGTTATAGACCCAGGGGCACCAAAAATAGCTCTTCTCACTTTGCAACATTGCGTCTCGATAAATTTGTTGGAAATGTTCATTAATTAATCATGAAGAAAGAAATCCTTGACAAAAAAAGCTCTTCTTTTTGTAATCCCTTATGGCATCCCCGAGACTGTTCTTATAACCCACTGGTCTAGACAATAATTGTCTGTCCCAAAACAAAACAAAACACTGACAAGCAACCCTTACAAAACTCCACAGTGTGATCAGGCCTCGTTTCTCCAGTGGAGACGTGCTTTAGGTGAGGTGGAGATACTTTGTGACTCCAGCTTTTGAGGAAGAGGTGAAGACCCCAGAAAACAACATTTATCTTGTTGTTGCCCTGCATCACAACCTGGATGCCCCTTCAGAAACAGTTATCAACAATGAACCCTTGTTGGGATTTCACTCTTTTTTGTGTCTCAGTCACTGGTATTGCCACTGATCTAGGAAGTCAAGTTGTGGGCTAGGAAGGGACTCTATGATACTCGAAATTAGCCTTTAAAAGCACCCCTAAGACTTCGGTTTCTTTCCATTACCACCAGGAAGTCTTTCCTCAGAACATATAAAGAAGGCTCTGGTCAAAAGACAGTAATTTCCTTGCTGAGTTATTGATAGATGGAGTCAAAATTTTCTTCTCCCTAAAGCACACATAAACTGTAATTGTGAAAAACAGCTGGTAGTATAATCTCCTACCGTAGAAGGAGGCTGAGAAATTTTCAAAAACAAGCAACTTTTAAAAAGATCTTGGAAACTCACCAACCCGGAAAATGAGATCATCCCCGGCTAAGAGCTGCCCTGGCACCTACAGGCAGCAATAAACCAACCAGCACCTAAAGTCTGACAGAACAAACAGGGTCTGACAGAGCAGCCGCTCTCAATCCTGGTCCTTGGGGATTATACTTTTACTGGTTTTCCATTCTACAAGCATATTCATTGCAGTCACCTGGTGTTGCCGGCGTAAATCACTTACTGATTTGGTGTCAGGAGCGACACGACCAGGAACTGTAATTGAGAGCCATTGTAACTTTATAGGCACCCTAAAACACTGTTTTAAAAAAAAGTGGAGCTCTTCCTTTCAGACCCATGTCCATTAGGTGTTTGGTAGTGTCTTATTTCTTTGCACCTAGCAAAACCGAGACAATGGGATGATTTATATTGCAGGTATAATGGATTTTAATAGAGGATACATATCCAGCTTTTTTGAATATCAGGAAACGATATCATGCTCAGAGTCAAAGACCAAGGTCTAGAATACAGCGCTACAGAGCCACCATAAATCATGTTACATTTGACTAAGGTGGCAGTTGCAAGGCTAATTATATTGCTTGAATTCACGTACTGTATCTAAATCTTTTTAACTGTTAACTGTCAGTGTTGACCATTTGTGCGTAATGGCTGTTTGGGTCTGTTATGTGCTGTGGTTAAGGCTTTCCTGTGAAGTTCATTTTCAAAGCACCACAGCCGAGTGTGTGATGTGAGGGTTAGCAATGTCGCGGCCCGACTGCTACTGGATGTCATTATGCCTAAAGATTGTGGTTTTTAATATGTCGTGTTGCTGTTAATTTATGCTATTTCATTCGGTGCGTCTTTAAAGCTCTCAAAAGAAAGATCAGATTTTGGCTGCAAGGTTGTTTGGCTGTGATATTATGTCTCAAATTAATTACAAACTCAGTGTTGTTTTTCCAAAAACTAATTTCTACATAAGATTTTCAGTTAGTGTTGAGACTAATTTGTCCCTATTTGTTGATGGAAAAAAATCCTATTTCAACTTCATTTATGGATTCAATCAGTGCTTTTAAGTTAAATTGTCTGTTTTATTGCTTTCTCCGACATCATTATTTAGACAGAAACTTACAGACTTGACGGAAACATAAAATTGTAGCTTTTCTCAGAAGCACACCCACATACAGTTACCAAAACATCAGGGGAGCAGCCAAATCTCACTTTTTCTTTTCCTTTTTTTGGGGGTGGTTTCTTCTCCCTGACAGTGTGTGTATTGATTCAATTACCTGAAAGTCATGCCAGTGTTTGTCTGTCTACCTCTCTCACTTTTTTTTCCACTGTGTTCTCTTTGTCCACCGACCCACGCGTATCAGTCTTCCTACCTCCCCGGTTGCCAGTCTCGCTCTCTGTCCGTCCGCGTCTCCGCGCGTCGAGATCCTCTTCCCCTCCTCTTATGTCGACATCTCACATTCATTACCGCATGGCCTTGGCTCAGTCTGCTCTCTTCCCTTCTGTGGTGCTCAATTACTCTGTCTTCCTGGGGCAAGCACTGGTGTCAAGCCACTGTAATGACTTTCTGATTATCTGTCTTTATGTGATGAATGAGATGGAAATGTACCACCACGGCCAAACGGGGCTGGCGCCGTGCCAAGCTGCCACACCACAGTCGGGGCGGATGGGAATGGGGGAGGGCCAAGCAACAAAACAAATAACATTAGATTGTAATACAGATGCAACTGTTGTTATCTGTGTCACTGCTACTACAGGAGTCATGCTTAATTTTGGTGTTTTAAGGGGCTGCCATGACATTTATTGTTTACGACATAACGTGGAAAACAACAAACCAGAGCCATCCAGTCATTAATTAATCAAGCGGCTTGCGAGGAAGAAATAAAGACAGTTCAGACGGAGTCTTTATGAGAAATAAAGTCTTTGTAGCATTCTAGTGAGACATGGGCTTAACCTCTACCTGGGCGGACGTGCATTGTGAGCAGATTCAACTGGGTGGACTCACCCCGAGCCATAATAACACACCAATCAAGGACAAAATCGCCCTCCATTTTAGCATCTAAATCTACAGGCCTTGCATGATGTAAAGTTGATGCTTGACTTTGACCTTCTCAAACTCTCCTATTGATTTTCTCCCTTTCTTCCAGATGAGTGTTGATGCCTGCTCAGCCTCTAATGTGCTAGAGGTGAAAAATGAGGTTGACGTAGACATGGTTAACCATAATGCCAAGGCGGATGCCACCCGATAGCAGCCAGACACCTGAGAGAGCAGGCCCGGGTCCAGCTCGCCACTCACCCCCCTCTCCACTTATATTATTCATCCCTCTTTCAAATGCCTTTTATGCTGCTCAATTACCCCTCCAGCGGCCCAGTGTGGACACTGTAATGACATTCTGATTATCAGTCTGTAAATGAGAAATGAAATGAGTGTGTGATGCCGTGCCAGGGGAAGAATGGAACGGCTAGAAGCCTTTCAAAAATGGAAGCTGTGGAGGAGGGGAGAGGGTGGAGGGAGGACAGAGGGAGGGATGAGTGCAGCACTCTGGTGATCATCGACAAGACGATAAAAAGAGGAAACATTTTGTAACACACTGCAAATGTATGAAATTACACTTTAGAATTTAATTGCCCCCTATTCAAGGCTTCACTGTGCGCTTTAACAATGCAGGGGGATCCTTTATGTTTTCAAACAATCAGTCGGGTAGAAAGGAGCCGTGTTGCAATTGAAAATATGTCCAATCATCTCGGAGAGCTTAAATAGCAGATATCCTCTTCATATGCTGAATGGAGAAATAAAATTTCCCGCTTGCGCCGCTTATAACTTAAATATCAGTCTAACAGAGCTCTTCAAACACTGCGCTAAAGCGGCCAATATCTCTGGGGGAAAAAAAAGAAAGAAAAAAAAATATCATCACCCTGAGATAAGACATTGTTGAAACAAATTTACCACTCCAACCAAGAAGACAGTGTCAAAGTTTACTCAAGTCAATCTGTAAATTAGAATCAGCACAGCATACTGTACCTCAACTATGACTGCCAGTGACTTTAATGAAAAATAAATGTTGATTCAAGTCAGTTACTGTGAAGGATCCTTTGACAAATACCATAGTGTGTGATACAATGTTTAAAGTGTGACATTTTCCAAAGCCGCCCGTCCCCGGGCTCTTTGCAAAACGACATCGATATCCGTCTGTTTCTGGCTCGGCCATCTAGAAAGTTGCTCGTCCGCGCTGCTTTTTATAGCTCCACGAACTGCCTTTCAGGAGCAATTACCCAAAGTTGTTCTTGTCCAGGTTTATCTGGCAATAAAATGCAACTCTGGGCCATCTCTGTGTTCATTAGATCTGCAGTCTAACTGGCCCACTAAACTACAGTCGCTTCATTCTAGAGAGTCTCTCTCATTTCAGCCCAATCAACAGAAATGCTCTGTAGCCCCAGACTGCTGTTTAATAGGATATTAACATCCTGATCAATCACCTTAATTGATATTTTTTAGGCATTAACGCTCTCAAACTCTAACAGATGTAATTGTCAAATAGGGAGTGGGATCCCCATCGGCAGTAATTGGGCCATTATGGATGCAGGCATGACTGAGAGATTTAGAATGCCAATGACATGGGAGATAGATAGAGCCAGGGCCTTTGTGGGTGGATCTGTATATCACTCATGCTTGGGCACCAGAGGATTTCCTTCTAAAGGGCTGGTCTAAATTAGCCGGCGATGCGCTCAGATGTGATTTTAACAATCCTGCGCGTGTGCGTGCGCACAAACGCGTGTGAGTGTGTAACGCGTGTATTTGCTCCAGTCGGTGCCAGGGCCTCAGCACAAAAGTTCCCGTGGCAATGATGCCATATGGCATATTGTGTTGACTGCAATTGCGTTGCGTGTCGTGCCATTAGAGCCAGGAGCCGCGGAGTGACTTTGGCATCTTCATTAATCCTGGCTAACTCCTGTGTGCCGCGGAGCCCGGGTCCACGAGAGCCTGCTGATGCTAGCACAATGTCACAGCTCACTCAGTCACTGCTCCTTCCCCCCTTTAGTGCACAGTAGGAGGAAAGGGACCAATTGTTTGCAAAATACCTTTCATTACTCCATTGGCTGAGAGCATTTGAAGTGAATTTGTATGAATTATTGCCCATAGCTGAGTTTATGATGAGAAATTTCCGTAAGTGCACTTCGAAGATGCCTTTTATTGAAGCGTGGTGGTAGAGGTAAAGCGCAGAAAAAGGATTGCAGGGGCTAAGTAGGAAAATAAACCCATGTCACATTTTCATTCTCGTTAAATGCTGTTTGCTGTTCTCCATAAGAATAAAAGCTATTAAATGCAACCTCACATGTGTGTTTTTGATGTCAGGATCAGACAAAGGAAAGATGGAAGTGTGTGCAGTCTTTTATTCACACACACGTACACACACATTTAGACTGTAAGCTCCACTTCTATAACAGGTAAGAGTGCCTTCTTCATGTCAACTGATAATAATGGATTTTGTATTTGTGTTAGATCTAGTCAGTTGTATTCACTCCTATTCAGCTCGAGAGCTTGAGAGGATGTGTTGGATGTGACATGTTTTATTGGTGCTGTGCTATTTGATTGGGCTGTTGTTGTGTTAATCTCTCAGCACCTGAAAAGAATGCTTTGATCATATGTACAGCACTTTGTATGGGAAAGCATTGCTTGGAGTGTTTTCTTGCGAGATGTGATAAAAAGTGGAACGCACATGTTGTTTCCATAACAACAGGCTGCTAATTTCAGTTTACCTGTTGCCTTGTTACAGGCGCGCTAGATTATTTAACAGTGTTTAATTATTACAGCAACAAATTTCTCCACCGGCACTTACTCCACGTTTGTTATCATTTGGGGAAATATGAAACCCAGCTTTTCTTTTGTAGAGATTGAGTGGCTGCCAAGAAAGCATTTACCGACACACACAATTTTAAAAACGAGGTGAAGTAAACACATTCTAAGACAGAAATAGCCCACAACTGCATCTGTTTGATATTCAAAGAGCAACTTAGCACAAGCTGAGAGCCTTGTGTTTTGCTGAACTCTTTATGGCTTAACTTCTCACCTTGCAGCTGTGACGTAGAAGTGCACTGTCAGTGCGCCATGACATCACTGGTGGGTGTGGTCAGAGTAGCCTTGAATCATTGAAACTATAGCAGACAGTAGCAGTGAATTACTCAGGACATATATGTAACCCAGTGTGTAACCTTGAGTATGAAGATGTCTGTAAAAATAGCAAGTAGTGATGATGGTTATCTGGAATGGCATGCGGCTGAAGTACACATTATTGCAAAGATTCTTTTGATTAAACCATTCTAGGAATCCAACATAAATGCAACAGCAGCTACTTATTAAGTTACAGGAGTAAATATAAAATTGCCAAGAAATACAGACATTTTGTATGGCTCTGTAAATGTATGTAATGCTGTGTAATGTTTAGTTATATACTCCAAAGAGTAACCTTTCAGAAGAGACCAAGATTATGACAGTAATCAAAAGGGTGCAAGAGCAATACCCTTTACATTTTGCATTAGTTTATATTGGGCTTATGCACAAAATGGGAGTGCATGGAGTACTATTTTCTATGCCCCTTAGTAAAGTCATCTATCATCATTGTATCATTGTTATTCAATTGAATCAATGTTTGCTGATTGCTTTGTTTTCCTGGCTGTGGCAGTCATGCATCGCTGTTGCTAACTGCTATTGCCGTTAACTGCAAGCTAAAAAAAAAAAAAAGGAAAAAAAGAAAAAGATGCACACGTTTTTTAAATTAACGCTGATTCATTAACCTTTAATTAATCCTTATCATGATTTACTCCGCACATTTGAATTTTGAATCATGTGAATCATTAGGTTTTGCTGATAACACAAAACAGTGTTTTACCTCAGATCCCACTGGGGGGGTTTGCTTCACTCCATGCCCACCATGACACAGCTTTTTGACTGAACAGGAAAGCTGCTCTGAACAGAGCCATTACACCAAGGTCAATTGTATTTGTCAGAATGTGTCTAACTGAACCTATCACATTATCTCACTGTTTTTCCTTTAGGGCCTATGCATCTGTTCAACTAGCAAATGAGCACAGAAAAGAAGACAGTGCTGACAGTTTTCCTCTCGCTGTATTCAGGTCACAGTGTCTGGTAGTTAGATAGGCAGATCAGACTGCTTCAGTGCCGGAGGAGACTCCTCTGTCTGGAACATCATTTTTAGCATATGAGTGATCAGTTTTGTGCTAGACTATATTCAAAGTATGCTGCGTATAATGTGTGTTTTCCGAAAACATTTCAAACCTGCATCTGCCTTACGTGTCAAGCCTCCGAATTCAGAACTTTAAGGTCTGACTGCACCGCAACAACACAGCGAGAGAGAGCGGGAGAAGAGAGAGGGAGGCAGCGGCGGAGGGGTGGGAGTTATATTGCAGGGGTGCTCTCACAACATTGTTCTGAGCATATGAGACATTTTCTGCATTTTTGTTTCAGATGTTCTGTTGCTATGGCTGTCAAATACTCTGCCCGTGTTGCTCATTTTTAGGGAATCCCCATTGCTTGAAATGTGAGGGAAATGTGACAATCATGGCTGATCTATCCAACAAACCGATCTGATTTCTTAAGCCCTATTATGACTTTTGAGTGTGTTTAAACTTTAGCTTAATGGTGCGTTAGAGTGCATTTCTATTGATAATTGATTGATTCTACATTACTTGGCCATGTTTTGGTCCAGCCTACACAGCTAATGATGGCCCGGGGCATTTGAGAGGTTGCAGTGAGCAAACTAACCCCCGATTGGGATAAAGGCTGTCAGACATGATCAAAGAGCAGGTTCTTCACTTAAGCATGTGTGTGGTCGATTTTTAGGATAGTTCATTGTTGATCCCCTTGCTACTGACCAAACACCAGTTAATAGTCCCACTTTTATCATGAGGTCATTTGGAAACATATGCATTCCCTCAGTATCTACACATCAACACACATACATATGTGTGTGAATGCCTACATTCATTGTCTTGTAATAGATTTATCGCCTGTGCATATGCTCTATAAATTCATCCTTGCAACAATGGAGCAGAGGCTTGGTTACCAAGATGAAGCAAGACAGAAAAAAATAGAAAATGGGGCAGAAATGGCAAGTGCTCTGTTGTGCTGAGAGAAAGAAAAGCTAAGAAAGCTAAGCTGCAAAGAAAGACGAGTATGTAAATTGTAATGTAAGAAAGAGAAGACAAAGGGAGAAGAAAACAAAGAGTCCATAGCTGTGTTATCCGCTCTGTGAGGTTGTACATAGCATGTCGAAGCCAAAATCAGCAGGATTTATCCGCTGGTAACCATGAATGTCTTTTTCAAATTTCAGGGCAATCCACTCGGTAGTTGCTAAGGTTTTTCAGTCTGGACCAACTGATCAGCAGACCCAGATTACCAGCCCTAGAGCCAAGAAGCCAACACAGCTGAAAATTTGAGTCACATAAGAGATGAAAAGATGGAAAAAGAGAAAATGAGGTGTAAAGCATACAAGAGGAAAGGTAACTAGATTCACTAATAATCAGTGAGTCATCCACATTTTAGGTAATGAAGGCTGATGTGATACTGTGTGAGTGTTTACCACAGAGAACTAGCACGCACCAACCACGGGCTGATTGCACATAGAAGCTTGCAGATTTTACCCCGAAGGACGAAAAAAGGCAAAATAGAGAAAAAGACTCAGACAAAGTGAGAGAAAAAATTAAAATACAGTGACTATGATTTTCCTTACCTCTGGTGTAAACATGATAAAAGGTCCTACAACAGGGTGATGTCAACATTTGCACAGTTTCTCCGTGATGTTTTGACGTGTTTCAAGCCAAACTCCAGCTTAAAGTTGCACTTCTTTGTCAGCACTGAACTCGGTGAGAATACATCAGAGATAAGCACATTCGTCTGACTGAGGGCATTCTCTTGGAGACGGGCAGAGTGCTGTCTGACTTTGCACATTTGTCTTCTGCACTGAGGCACATCAGCAGTTCATCTTGATAACGGAAAGGGCTATGTGAGCGGATTCTGTGAAATAACCTTTTGTGAATATTATTTGAAAATCCAACGTGTGTGTGCGGGCGTAGGTGCATGGGGGGTGTAAATAAAAAAAAGGGAAAAAAGGATATTGATTGTATCATCAAACATTTTATCTCAATGCCTTTTGTAACGCTGACCTGTGCCTCGTAAAAATTCCTTGATTGACTTTTTGCAACGTGTTGTACTTTCTGTGCGTGCAGTAGTTTGGAAAAATTTTAGTTGTTTAGTTCTTTCGTACTTCTTTGGTACAAAGTTCATTTTCCATGTGGCCAGTAAAGTGCCATCAAAGATGCAAATACAGTACAGTGGATAAGAAAAAGGAACGAAGTTGCACTCAAAGTTTTTCATGAATGCATCCAAGATCTCTATTTTTCATGTGAATAGGACAGTGAAGTGGCTAGATGGATCATGCAACGGAAAGAACCCGTGAGTGGGAACTCTTATGGGCCAAATGGAACCCTCTTCAGCCAATTAGAGTCCTGGAGGGGGCAGTTCAATTGATTCCCATGGTAACGCAGATGAAGGGCACAGCACTCTGTACCTCCTCCTGCTCCTTCTCTGTCCCCATCTTTTCATATGGAAATGCACTCCATTGTCCTGCGCTCCTCCCGCAGAAATGGCGTCCAGGGGAAATGGCGTAGAAGGAGAAGTTTGAGTACCAGTGTGGAAAACACAGTCCTTGAGTAGTATCAGAAATAACATTTCACATGGTGAAATGATGGAGAGACTGGCTCGGATGGGGACATTGTTTACCTGTTCAGTGATCTAACATGCTTTCAAGAAGTTGTAAAATGTACTTTGAGAGGAGGGAAGTAATGACTCAGAAATACATTAGCACATGCATCAAAATGAGAATGTTCCATTAGCATGATTGTTTCAACATCCTGCCATACAAGACCTGGCTGCAAAATAAATGGGTTTTGGAACAAAAAAAAACATGTGAGTCGCAGATTATTTATACCCATTTCAGACTCGGTAATGCGGGTTAAACTCACTCCTGTGGTCAATTAGAAAGGGGCAATGTGTGTCAGCCAACTTGGGCCGAGTACAGGCTGGACACAGCTTGGCTGTAGAAAACAGGCGTCTCTGTTGGGGATGGGAATTATTTACTGTTAGTGACAACATTTATGAGCATTCAGGTACGCAGTAGGCTGAGAAAGAGCAATATTGAGAGAGAGACAGAGAGCATACGAGTTGATGAGTCAGAGAGATCTACCAAGAGAGAAACTGACCCACACTCAACTTGATGTAGTCGTGATGTTTTTGCTAATGTAATTCTGTGCTGTTTAAGTGTGTCATGCGTGGGTCCCGATATTAAAAGGGTATTCATTTAGTCTATTCACAAATCTATAATTCACATGTTGATTATGATGTATTTGTCAACAATGGTCTAATCATGCAGAAAAAGGAGAGAATATCTAATGTCTATCAGAAATAGTTTCCGGTTATTTTTTAAAATTCTATTCGAGTCCTGAAATGTGTTCTGGCAGTATGCCTATCTCCCCTCTTATGGCCAGTGTTTCCTTTCTCTGTGAATCTTGTTTGTCTCCCCTGTCTGTGTTTGTTTTCCAGGGTGTGGCTATGTTACCCTGTTCCTACCTGAGTTTCCCTCCACATAATCAAGCACACCTGAGATTAATCTAGCTCATTACCTCACCTGACTCCTACTGCATATAAACCCTGGTTCTTCACTTCAAACTTCGTCAGATTGTCTGTTTACCAAAACGATATGTGAGCCCATGACCCCTGTTGTTATTTTGCGACTTTTGGTTTTTGCTGACTTTGTCTCTCCTGTGCCTCCCTCCGCTTGTCTGCTACGCCCTGGAAATCTGTGTTAATTTTCGAGGACTCCAGTTAAGACCTGCTTCATTGTAAACTCCTGCCTGCCCGTTCCACCATCTAGTCTTTTTGTACCTTTTTCTTTACAATAAATTATTCCAGTCCTCTTTTTCTCTGTCTCTGAGTTCTGCATTTTTGGTCCATTTTCTAGTTAGTCATAGCAAAATGTACAGTATGTACATACAAGTATTGTATTGGGCTACATTTGACTGCATAAAACACTAAAGTATTTTGTGGGTGAAGGCCTAATCAAAAATTGCTAAAAGAAAACTTGTCATGAAACTGATATCCTACTAATCATGAATCCAGAAAAGTTCAGTCCACCCTGTCAAATGCATTTGAATATTTTCCCCTGGTTTCACTGCAAATAATGTCTCGCACTGTTTGCTGACATTGTTCTGGAAACAATGGATTTAGCATTATGGAACAGACACTTAGGAAGTGCCCTGGGGGACATAATTCAAACTTTCTCTCAACTCTCTGAATAACACAGTGAACGTCATACCACATACACAACTGAGTTCATGCATAAGTGTAACCACACATCCACGCACACACAAAAATATGTGTGCTCTGAGGAAATAATTTGCATTTTCAATGTGTGCATGTGTGTCTTTCTTTTGTTAAACCTTTATTTTATACATTTTAGACAATTTTCTTTACTAAGACAGCCTGGAAGGTAAGGAGGGGAGGGGACAAAAAAAACAACAACATAAGACATGCAAAAACAAAGAATATTGACTAATTAATGCAATTAAATAGAAGTAAAACATTTACAAGAATCCTTAAAAATATCCATAAGTAGGTCCCTCAATGCAGTGATTGAAATAAAGGTATCCAGTTCTGCTATTTTCTGTAACAAATAACTATCATTTGCAGCACTGTCTGAGCGTATATCTTACTTTACTGTATGTTTTCTGTCGAAGGTTGTACTCCGTGTGAGGCACATTTAGAAACTTTATCATTGTCCCTGACTGTGCACGGCTCAGGAGGATTTAGAAAGAATCGCTTTGACCTTTTCCTAACCCGAACTCTCCTGAGATGAGAACAATCCAATAGCTTCATATAGTATATTTTGGCTTATCCCATTAATTGGACCTCTGCAGTCTGTTACCAAAGTAAAAAAAAAATGCTTATATGTGGTTTGCTTGAATTTAATAAAGATTTCTAAATCTGAGAATATGAAGTGGTAACTCTTCTAATTCTCCGACTCCAACTTTACAACCTTTAGGCTACTGATGACTCTTTTATCAAGGCCATTTGAAGTAGAAATGCAGATCTAAAAAATCCACAAGGAAATTAAGAGCGCTTCACACCATTCATCACGTACTGTTAGGACACTCACATCTCTGCTCGTGTCTGGCACAGCACGGTGAGAGACACTCAAGCCTTTACCGAAATAATGACGAACCTTTCTCCATAATGGTTTGCATGTGCACACCTTTGTTGATCTGCGTGCATCTGAGGGAATAAAAATTGTAGGCCCGTTCTTTTGTGTGTCTGCATGCATGCATGTGCTTACCAATGCTATTAGATGACCACACCACAGTACAAAAAGCAATTACACCCCCAGCTCCCCCTCAGTTGAATTCAGCTGCAGTGAATGTGGACTTTTAGGAGAGCCTGGGGTGATCCGGCAATTGGAGCACGCAACGGAAATGGGGTGAGACGGATGAAAAACAGGAGAGGAAAGGGATAGGTGTGTGAGTGAAAACGCTCAATCTGGAAGAGCGGCGATGTGCTATAATAGCTGTAGAGCGAGGCAATCTTGTGGAGTTGAATAGTGTTGAAAGTGCTAAGATAGAATGGTAAAAACAGAGCTTAGTCTGAGCTGAACGCTGTTGTAAAGCATAGGTCACCTGCTTAAGGACAGATGCATCTAACATGGTTAGACTGCTCGGATCTGCTTTGTGTGTGAGCTGATGGTACGTAAGCATGTGAGCTTGTTTTGTCTTGTTGTGTTTGTGCTCCGCAGGTGGGGTCAGGATTGGTCAGTGACCTCAGGTCACCTTTACCAAAAAGACCGTAGCCAAGTTATACAAAACATCCCAAAGGCGGTTTGAGCACAGATTTAGGTGTGTGAGGACACAAAGATGGAAGAACAGAAGGTGCAACATTCAAATGTCAGATCAAAGCTTGCAGGAGGGCAGAGGATGAAAAGATGGTGGCCTTGATCTTGGAGACACACAAGCCAAAACACAGGCACAGACATGCACACTGCAACGGAAAGCCAAAAGGAAATATTTCCGCCGTACTGTTCATCCAGATGGTTTGAATGAGGAGCTCCAAATTAATGTTTTTCTTCAGGATATAATAGAAAGATGTGTGGAGACTGATTTGATAGAATGGGCAGGGGCAGTGCAGTCAGTCAGCAGCATTTGAGTCAAGTTAAGTTGTATTTATAGAGCCCAAAAAATCACAATTCACAAATCTGCCCCAAAAGGGCTTTAAAATCTGACGCCGGAAACCTCAAGAAGATTAGTGGGAGTGATCCCACTTTCAGAACAGACAGACATGCGATAGATGTTGTATGTAACAATAATTTACATCCTGGAGAAACAGAAAGAGGAATCCAGGTGCAGTAGATAAACTGTGACTTCTAGTTGTTAACAAAAGGATTTTGGTAAGAAAGTGGTTTGTGTTGTCGTTTTCACCCTATGCAGTAGTGCATTTTATTTTAAAATATTGATTTAATTTAATTAAAATGATAATTTATTATTATCTGACAGGAAGTCATGTAAATAGTAATCAGCTCACCTGCACACTGTGTCCTCGTTTGTCAGTCCCGACGATCCTCTTTTTCCCAGATCATCAAATACAGGCGTTTTTTACGCCCTTCAGGTGTCGCATATAGATACAAAAGGTACATTTCAGCTTCTGAGCTTTATACAAATTCCAGTGTTAATCCACCCCACCATAATATTAGGCACTTGTCAGGTGATGTAGTGTAAAGAGAGCCAACATCTGCATTTGG
>JBCAUF010000790.1:22968723-22978814 GCA_038406115.1 Haemulon aurolineatum | reverse complement strand
CTTATCGGACAAAAAATAAGCAGATATCCCCTTGATCTAAGATATTTCATCTTACTTAGATTTCAGTTTTTGCAGTGCACAGGTTTCCCAAAAAAATTGCTGAGGAACAAACGGGCGTCGGGTTCGTTTGGGAGACGTCTCAGAGGCTGATGACTCGCTTGATTTGATTCCCAGATGCGTCGGCGCCAAAAACACCAGCCGAGCCACCTCCACCTCTACCTCCACCTCCGCCTCCGCCGGTGTGTCTGCGGGGGTTGCCTCATTCCGAGCACGAGTTTGCAGAAACGAGCTAACTTTAGCCAGGAGCCGCAGCCTGACTCTCATCCTCAATGAGCTTTTCACTTTGCCTCATTATTCAGTCTAAAGCTGTGATCCCTCGAGTCATTTTTAACCATGCTCAGATAGGAGGGCAATTGTTAAAAATTGAATTTAACCATGACTGGCTCTATCTGAGCCAAACAGAATTTAAATAACTAGTGTATAATGTGGAGCCGTATGTGTGTGTGTGTGTGTTTATTAGTACACGTGATGTGTTGATTGGGTAGCAACATTAAAGGGCTGTTTTTTTTCCCCTCTCCCCCTCTGAGAAATGCTTTCCGAGGGCTTATCGATGAGGTTTGGAGATACAGAGCAGAAAAATGGCTGCTGGTTAACCACCCAGGCAAGCTGTGCGGGTTTGATAATGGTTATGATTCTTTTTCCTCTCTAGTTACTCCGTCGTCGCTCCCCCAAGTGGGGAGCGGAGCACAATCGGGGCGAGCGTGAGAGATGCCATTGTTTCGTCTGGGAGGTTCTCCTGCTTCTCTCCCCTCCTGCTCTGCTCGGCGCTGATTACAACCTCGCATCCCGGTCCAGCTCTTGACTCTCTCTGCTCTGCAGCTCTCAGAGTCCCGGGGGGATTCCTCTCTCTTCCCCGCGACCGTCCAGCCACCCACCATACACACACACACATAAACTCTGGCACGTTCGGGGTTGTCTGGCACACACACACACACACACACACGATCAGGCATGTATGGACACACGTATATCCGCGCACACACGGCCCGTGCATACAGTGGGCTCGGGCCAGGCGGGTTTGGCAGCGACAGTAGACTGGGCCTGTGGAGAGATCTTTACGGAGCATGCAGAGCCCATCTGTGGCTGCTCCTCAGTGATGGGAGGCAGCTGGCTGTGTGTGCGTGAGTGTGAGTGAGTGTGTGTGAGTGTGTGTGTTGTGTCGTGGGCCAGGGAAGGAGGAAAAGAGGCTTGTGTGTGTTTGGGTCACAGAGCAACCCCAGAATGAGGGCTAAACTCAGGCTGAAACTGACCCAAGGTCTGTCGTCTAGTCGGGCCAAATCCCCTCTCCTCTCCTCTCCTCTCCTCTCCTCTTTTCTCCTCTCCTCTCTCCTCTCCTCTCACCCCCCACGGCCCTCCAGCTGGAAGAGCTCAGTCCCCGGGGCTCCCGGGGAAAGAATAAGTGGAGTCTCAGAGTGCAACAGCCTGGGCCTTCTCTCGCTGTCAGTGATACCGTGGATGACGTTCAATCACGACCGCATACACCCTCGCTCGCCTCACTCCCCTGCTCTTAGAGAGGGATGGGCTCGGCACTGACGGAAACCGCAGAGGCCATAAGAAGAAACAGATTATGCTCTCTCTCTCTCCTCCCCAATGACTCCCGACACTCCTCTCGCTCGCTCAACAGTCCTCCTCTTCAAGCGCCGCCCGTCTTCAGCGGCGGCGTCCACTTCTCGTCCTGTGGCCGAGGCCATCTGGGCGTCATCTTGTTAGCTCATTACGGGCCCGCCGACGACGGTGCGATTGCCGGCCCCTCATGTGACGGCGATCGAGGGGCAAAGCGCACTGAGCTCTGAACATGTGAGCTGCGTGTCAGAGAGGAGAGTGTGTGTGCGCTATAACTCGACCGTGTGTGCAACTGTTATGAGTCACGCTGAATCTGATTTGCTCTGCATGCCAGCGTGTTGACTGAAGCTAACTGGGGCTGGTGTGTGTTTGTCTGTGAGAGAGAGAGGGTGTCTGTGTTCACACGTACAAAAGCAGTTCTCTGCGGGGCGGAATTCAGGATATTCTGCCTGTCTGTCTTTTTTTTTTTTTTTTTTTTTTTTTTCTCTTGCCTCTCTGACATCTTCATTTATGTCCCCCCTAATGGGGACAGCAGCGCGGAGGGAAAATACCAGGCTCTCTTGCCTTCCAGCGAGGCCCCGGTGCCAAGTCTGGAGTTTAAATGCAACTTGGATTGAGTTTATAGTTTATCCAATACCACCTCCCGTTGGCGAGTTTTTCCTGCCTTTCTGTAATACGGGTCAAATCCTTCCTGCTTTGCTAAACAATTCTGGAGCCAGATGGGCCTTGTTTTGCTTAATTTCAGGATCCTTGTGTTTGTTCGTGTGTCCCTCTCTCTCTCTCTCTCTCTCTCTCTCTCTCTGTGTGTGTGTGTGTGTGTGTGGCCCGCACCGGCATTGAGGCGACTTGTTTACCGTGTTTGACATGTGAGGAAACCGGTGTGTGTACACTGCGGGGCGTGTGTTTATGCGTGTGTGTTTACAGTCAGGCCTCCCTAAGAACATCTTCCCCCCTTCGCGACGGCCTGACAGAAGCCAGCTATGTATACAAGAGCCCGGGTTGAGCCGCCGGCTACGAGGGGCAGACCTGCGACCGGTGCTCGGGCCTTCCCACGGACGGCCCCACGGCTCCAAACTGGTTTCAGACCTGTTAGTCAGACGAACCGGCCCCGCTGTCTTTTCACGTGGCTCGGCGGCAGCAGCGTTGTTGTAGATGTGGCGAAATTCCTCCGCAGCCGCCGCCGCTGCCGCGCAAACACGCTGACAGTTTGATAACACGGGGCCTTTCTCTCCCCGAGTACGAAATGATGGCAACTGTGTCAACAGCGCCCGGCGGATCTTAACCACACATCGAAGAGGGGAAGCCATTTCAGAAGCCGCTCGGTTGAATGTTTCCATTGTGAGGCGGAGCGGGCGTGCGGCTCTATCTTGATGGATCTGAGAGTGGTTTAAGGCTGAAACAGTCCCGGCTAGGAGACAATTATTTAATATTGATTGACTTGAACGAGAACAGGATGCGTTTGTACCCTGTGATTACGCAAAACGCAGACCGCCTCGGGCGAGTGAATCAGCTCTAAATCCCCGCCGCTATATATATATTACACAAGAGCTCAACTACAATGCTCTTTGCATAACACGGCTCTGTGTTCTTAGCAGACTTAAGTGTAACCACTGTCATGCGGGTGAATTGCTGTAATGTTTCATGGGAAGCCATAAAATCTATCCACACTCTAAGCCTATGGAAGTACGGCTGCCATACGGAAAGTGTCATCTGTAATAACAGAGGGGGGAAGCAGCCACGCTGATTTTGTGGATAATGTAAAAGAGAAACGATAATTGGTGAGGGAACACTTTTCCTGGCGTGATAATTACCACGCCGAGTGCGCGGGGGAATAGAGTACCTGTTGTGGTGATGATTGTATGTGTGTGTGTGTGTTTTTGCGTGACGCAGTTGGCGTTACTTTAAAGGCCAGGGAGAGAGAAGAAGAAAAAAAAAGGAGCGGAAGACTGAATGTTTTGGGGGCTGCAGAAATGGAGGAAGAGGTTGGTCGCCTACCTGCTCGTTCACCCCCTCCCTGCGTACGTGGTCGAGGATAATTGATTTTAATTGATATGTATGGCGTGTTCACGCCGCCGCCCGAGAGGAACAAATCAATTTGACACCAGTCTCGTTGATATGAGTCGCTCTCTGCCTCTTTCTCCCACAGTTCCTGTGTGTCGGGGGCCCATTCATTCATTCGGCCGGGCCGAGGGCTGCCTGCCAGTGCAGTGCTCGGGGCCGAGGCCTGAGTTGACTGGACGGGGGTGGAGAGCATGGGGTGAGACGGGAGGGGAGGTGGAGGGGGGAGGGAGGGCCGGTTTGAGGCTCTCTGTAAGGGGCTTTGAGTGGGCCCGAGTGTAGGCGGCGTTTTATATGAAAGTCGGTGAGGGCAGGGCGCTTGAATAGGGGTGGCTGGGAAGTTGGGCTGGGAAGGTCCAGGATGCACCCCACAGTGCTTTTGTGCGCTCTCACATCCGTGTGTGTGTGTATGGGGAGGTGGCGGGTGTGTGTGTGTGTGTGGGGGGGGGTTGTAGCATATGTGAGATCATGTGCTCATATTCACCAGTGGAATGTAAAAAGAGAGAGGAGGGGAGTGTGGGTGGATGGGTGGTGGTGGTGGTGGGGGGGGGGGTTTCTCCTCTCGCCTCTCTTTTTCCTCTGCGCCGTTGTTTTCTGTTCTCTCTCCGCTGCGCTGTAGTGTAGGTCTGTTTGTATAAGCTCTTTACAGGATTGAGCCTCGCCGTGGAGCCGTCCAGATGAAACAAAACCAACCTCATTTGGTTGTTTTGAAAATGATTCTCTTTATTTTGTTTGGTGCAGGCAGATCCACCTCGTTTGACATGAGGGGAATAAAAGGCCCTCTCGCGTTCGGGGTCATTTCCCAGAAACATCGTTTGTATCTGCGCGGCTCTTCCTCTGTGCACTCAAACTTCTTTCATCAACAAGTCTTCTAAAGTCTCCAGACAACATGAATGAAAGATGCAATTCAACCTCCCTTTTTTTCTCCCCCCGCCGGCCCCCCACCCATTTTTTTTCCCTTTCGACCTCCTCAAAAGTACAATAATCTTCAGTCACTCGTCTCCTCCTCTCCATTGCGTGGCTGTGTGTAGCACCGGAGTGGCGCTGATTAAGCCAACAGAGAGACAAGCGGGAGACAAAGTCCCAGCCCACCAGTTTAGTTTCACATCCTGGACTGGAGCTGGGCCGCAGCTTGCCAAGTGGAGGGCTTTTAAACTGGGCTAAACACTAATTGCTGCCCTATTTCTTTTATGTTGCTTCTTTCCCATCTGCGATGGCGCTTCCAGACCTCCACAGCAGCCAGAGCCTCATTATAGCAGACAGTTAACAAAGGCTGGGAAACAGAAGCGGAGAATTCACTTAGGATAGCTATCTAACCGCCAACTAGGAGGCCTGCTCGGAAAATTGAATCAATGACAGGGGCCGGCTTGTGATTAAATCCTTCAGGGATATTAAGATATTAAGATTTTTGGAAATCTTAATTATTCATCTAAATTGTTGCGGGCCGCTTTGATAAAGGAATAAATGGGTTGTAAAACTGAGAAGTGGCTCATTGTTTTATTTGAGAGCGAGGCTTTTAAGTATTTTTACCAGAGCGAATGAAAAAAAACAAAGTAGCCAGCGCTGTCCCCACGAAGAAACAAGAAAATCGAAAACACCTACTTGTTGAGTGAAACAAATCAAGGTCTAATTGTGATGTTGTGCCTGGTATTTCTCCCTCTTTCCTCCCTCCTCTGGTTTCTTGCTTGTTTTTCTGTAGGTGTTTTTTGTGTGTGTAGAGAGAGGAGGGAGGGAGGGAGGGAGGAGGAGGAGGATGGAGAGGGGAGGTGAGCGAAAACAGAATGAGGGAAATGTTGAGGAGGTGAATGAGAGCGAAGGATAAAGCTGGAGGGAATGAGATTGGGGAGCAGGAATAGAGGGGGCTGAGATTGGGGGGGATCGAGGGAGGAATAGAGAGAAGGTGGGGAAGGAGGCGGGTGAAGGGGGGGGGGTCAGCAACAAAGCCTAATGTTGCCATGGAAACTTGTTTATGCCTCACTGATGCATCTTGTAGATCCAATTAGAGACTGATTGTGTCCGTGTCTTCATAGACTCACGCACGTGCACCCTGGCGTGTTGCGCACGCGGGTGCACACACACACACACACACACACACACACACACACAAATGCAAGAAAACATACTGTATGTATACTCACACACACACACACACACACACACACACACACGGAGCACATGCACAGTGTTGCTTCTGAAAACCAGCAAATTGTTGGGAGAGGTAGGACAAAGGGTACCCCCGCGTCTCTCTCTCTCTCTCTCTCTCTCTCTCTCTCTCTCTCTTATCGACCCTTGAATTAGCGCAACCCCTCCTCTCGCCCCCTCACCCCCTTGAGCATCAGACAATGGCGTGGAAATAACGTCTCACCCGCTCCCAAGGCTTGTACGAGAGGTCCTATCCGCGCATGCTTTCATGACATCATATTCCGCCAGAAAAAAATAAAGAGGGGGGGTTGATGGACAGGATTTTGACCGTTTTGCAAATTTCATGTTGCATTTATCCCTTTTGTGAATGAAGTCATTTATTTGGTAATGTCCCCGTCCAAGAAGAATGGCCATGAATGTTGAAAAGGCCTTAATCCAATCATGTTCATTTTCATGGGGGGTATTTCCTCAGAAAATGGGACTTTTTAAATGATTGTTTCTTACAATGGCTGGCCGTTTGCCAATGTTTAACATCAGAGGAGGAGGGATGGCCGATCATAAGCCCACCCCCCCATATACACACTCGCACACACACACACACTCCTCTATCAGTCTCTTTCAGGAGGCATCGCAGTCCTCCCTTCCCCGGGCCTGTCTGAAGAGTCAGTTATTTAGCGGTGAAATGATGTGTGTGATGATGAAATGAGGGGCTGTAGATAAGGTGAGATTACACTCGGAGAGAAAAACAGGGAGGGGGGAGGGTGGGGGGGACACGACAGGGAGAGACAGAGAGAGGCCCGGCCCCTGATGTCTTGTTAAAACGTGAGGGATCAGAAAGAACAACAAATGCATTGCGCGCCGCTAAATCCTGCTTAAATCCGCTGGCATGGGCAGATCTAGCAGATAGCCCCGCTGCTGTGCTCGCTGTCTGCGACCACAACACACACACACACACACACACACACACACACATACATAAACACACCCGTGGTCAGTCCGGCTGTCTGGGTTAATGCTTGGCTAACTGGGACAGCAGAGCTGAACCATGTTGACATTTTAAGCCTCAAACAAGTCCAGAACAATGATTCAGCCCGTCTGCCCCCCCACCAGACCGCAACCTCAGCCCATTTTGCCGGCCGACTCGCACACATACACACACATGCAGACGTGCATAAACATACACACCACTGCCCAAACACACTGCACGTCCCCAGCGTGCCGCCCCCCCCCCTCTCTTCTTCACACACACTTACACACACACAGTGGGTCTCCTCCTGTTCCCCACCTTTCGTGAATAAAAGAGAACAAGCGCTGATCTGATTGAGTTGGCAGCCCAGAGCGAGGTGGAGAGGTACAGTAAGGCCAGATGGATTATCTTAATCCTCCAGTAGATGATCATGGCAGCGGGAAGATGAACCAGGAAGCCTTAACCTCCCGGCTGACCCCCGGGCCACTGTTTTTCCCCCTGAAACTCGGACCTCTGAAGTGCGAGCGGCGCGGGCGTTAGGTCAAAGCGCGGGCCCTTACGCGGACCTCAGAAAATGTGGAAAAAAGAATCCGAGGCATTCTTCGGATGTAATCCCATCTGTAGCCGTTTCTGCGGCGGCCATTTTGTGTTGGGCCATCTTGTTTCCCTCCTTGTAAACTTTTGGTATGCTTTGATTCGGATCCAAGCGTGAGAAAAAAAAAAAAAAACTTTAGAGGATTTGTGTGAAACGCTCTGTCGACTAACGCTGAGCAATGTCAAGCTGCTACATGTAGTGTTTTTGTGGGGCCAAATTAACTACGCTCTGCCTAAAAGCCCATGCCAGACAAATCTAAACCCATAACTCCTACAGCTCAAAGTATTAAGACTGTATAAACCGTTGTTAAATTATGTGGCTGATTTTCCAGACTTCTTTTATTATGTGTTAGTAACAATTTGTCTTCCTTTTTTTTTTCTCGCTCCCCAGGTTTGTGGCTGGAAAAGGCCTGGTGATCTACCCAGACATCGGGGACAAGCTGGACATCATCTGTCCCAAAGCGGACCAAGGCAGAGACTATGAGTACTACAAGCTGTACCTGGTGAAGAAGGAGCAGGCGGAGAGCTGCAGTACGGTCCTCGATCCAAACGTCCTGGTCAACTGCAACAAGCCGGAGAAGGACATCAAGTTCACCATCAAGTTCCAGGAGTTCAGCCCAAACTACATGGGCCTGGAGTTCAAGAAGAACGTCAACTACTACATCACCTGTAAGTTGGTCTTCAAAGATGACGTATTGTTGTTATTTAGCTTTTTAACCTTCATTTAACCAGTGAAGCCTGACTGAACAAACTGAGCGATAATCTCTGCCTCACACTCGGCTACACACAGTCACGCTCGAGAGTTTCCCAGTAAAACGGTATTTTAATGGCCCCTGCAGCAGCACCACAGAAACAACTGGAGGCGACGTGCCTTGTTTATGGCACAGTGCTCGTTGGCGTTCAGGGAGGTAGACTCGTCTGTCAGTTCAGGATATAAACATGGAATCCTTTCTGGACGTTTTCTAGGTACTGCTTTAATTAACTACAAGTGTATTTCAGTTTTTCCATTTTTATTTCTATAAATGGAAAATTCTGTATTATTGTGAATATAATAAGGTTCCAATTATTTTGAAAAATAGAGACAATGTTCAGTTGGTACACCTCAGTTTAATTAATTCAAATTAATTGCTCCTGTAGCCTTCACAATTTAGTGCACAGGTCAGCTGGATATTTTTTAAATAATAAACAAAAAAATTCACCATATATGCAGACCAAAGTTTTCAATGATGAATAGTGAATTATTTATAATTATTTTAAATGCAGCTTTTCTTTCAGGGAAATTTTAAGTAGAACTAAATAGAAAATGTGTTGGAAATTATATGAGAATTAATGACTTTTAAAATTTTTAAAAATTTAAAACAAGGCCAGATTGCTTAATGAGTACTTTTGCTTATGATGTGCATTTTGAAGTACATTCTGCTGAAAATACTTAATGTACTTTATTGATGTTCATATTGAATATGACTTTTTACAAAAACATATGTCCACTTATATTGTCCATTGTCCAGGCATTCCCTTTCAACAAACTTTTTAGACACAACCTCTTTCTCTGTAATTTATTATTGCGAGCTTATCATTATTTTATCATATTTATTATAGAATAGATTACTACATACTAGTTTTGCAGTTAACATTAAGCTATATTCTGCGCCAACATTTTTTAAATAAAGAAACAATTAGAACATCAAAAAGCCTGTCTGGCTGCAATAAAAAATCTATTATATTATTTATACTCTAAATTGTGAATGAAAAGTAATACCAAATTCCATGTTCATAATTCGCTAAATTACCACAATTTACATGAAAATTAATTTTTTAATACATAATTGAATACATTCAACACATCAATACACTCAGTCTCTGTCCTTCTGTTGAAAGCAACAGCACACTAATTTATAGACTTCTGAATCCACAACACTGTCCACCGGTTCAGCAGGAGGGGTCTCTGGTGCCAGTGAGGCTTCTGCGTCACACACCAGGTTGAGCATCGCAGACACATCCTCCCTGGCCTGAACCATATCAATAGATGGAGGTTCAGCAGGGGATGTTAGTGGGGCTGGAACCTCAGCAAAGTCTGGGTCCGTTGTTTGTTCTGGGTTCTCCTCAAGTCTGGGTTTATCAGGGACCTCAACACTTTTAGGTTCATCAGGTGTCACTGGAGCTGGAACCATAGCAGAGTGTGCCTCTCTAGTGGGTTTAATGTCTTTCTCCATCCTCGACTCTTCATTTACATCCTCCCTGATCTGAACCATATCAGAAGATGAAGGTTCAGCAGGGGATGTTAGTGGGGCTGGAACCTCAGCAAAGTCTGGGTCATTATTTGGTTCTGGGTTCTCCTCAAGTCTGGGGCCATCAGTAACCTCAACACTTTTAGGTTCATCAGGTGGTGTCACTGGAGCTGGAACCATAGCAGAGTGTGGCTCTTGAGTGGGTTTTGGATCTTCCTCCTGGCTGGGCATTTCCCTTGCCTGAACCCCAGTAAACAGAGTTTCAGCAGTGGACACTAGTGGAGATGGAACTTCTGGAGTTGGAGGCGCTGCTGCATTGGGTGCTGTCTGCTCCTCAGTCACAGCCTCCTGGACTGGAGTGATGTCAGTGGGTGTGAGTTGAGCCTGCACTTTGGGCCTCTGGGGCTGAAACATCTCACAAATGTTCCCCACTGCAACATCAACAATCTCAGTCAGCAGGACTGGAGCAAAGCTCTTCA
>JBCAUF010000790.1:22904933-22916072 GCA_038406115.1 Haemulon aurolineatum | reverse complement strand
GTATCAAATCCCACTGTGAGGTGCTAAACTTTCTCCTCAAAGTGGGAGCAAGAGCAGAACCAGAGCGGCGGTCCGGAGGTGTGGATATTGACCAACAACAGACGACAGATGAAAGAGTCCAGCCTGTCTGCTGTCCTTCATTAGGACTTGTCCGGGATGCAGCTGGATGTACTTACCTTTAATAGTGCTGATAATTAGCCCTGCCATTCTACATTCTCCCGGCATAAACACACTGCCACTCACACTCTCTCTCTCTCTCTCTCACACACACACACACACGCGCGAGCACACAACCACACACACACCGCAGAGTTTATTACTTGGAAGGGAATCATTATCAGGGATAATTTGAAAGCAATTTTGAGGCTCACCTATTACCTCTGTTTTGGTTCCTCCTGGTCATTAGCAGAGCTGTCAGGAAGATTGAATATTACACATTTAGAGGGGGGTCCCTGACTCCAGGTGTCAGGAGAGGTTAGGTAGAGCAAACGCAATGACAGACCATCACATAAAGCCGCGGCCTGTCCCCTGAACTGCACCTACATTTGTGTTGCTTGTTGAAAAATGAGTTTGGTTAGTAATTTTGCCGGTTTGTGTATTTACCACCGGGGGGCTGATGATGCTGGCTGAGATAATTCCGGGCTCTGATTGGCTGAGCCAGTTGTGCCAGAGGTTCAGCAGGAAGTTAAGCACATCTCTCTTTCTTTTTTTTTTTTTAATGTGAAAGATTAATCACTGTTTCAGGAGATGCGTGAGAGAGGAGCTGTGGAATATCAATAAAGGGCCCAATTATGAATTTGAGGTGCGGCCATTGTCTGTGGAAGCCTTCCTCTTTGCTGGATTAATTATGAGGCTGCCTTTTACCTGCTGATTTTATTAAACCTTTTCATGTCTCAACTTCCATCTATTCTTTGGGCATTAATATGCAGATCAAAAAAAAAAAAAAAAAAGACAGATTTTCTCTGGCAAACAGCGAGGTCATGCTTCAAATTAGCATATTACTAATCTACATAAAATTGCTCCAAAGACATAGTCTTGTTAGAGTCGCAGCTCTGGGTGCAGTTACACGTCGACTCAACCGTGACAAGGTTGAGTGGGCTTGTTATTCTAAATGTAACACTATTAACTTTACAGTAGTACATTCCATGGTATACGCTTGCATATATTTCATCTAAATGGTGCTGCGCTCATGCTCTGTGATTTACAACTCGGCCCATTTTAAACTTCACTCACTCAACTGTTTCAGCTTAAAGTATTAAAGAGTGAAATTGAAAGACAGAGAGGGAGAGGTGTCTTTGCCAATGTCTGAGGGCTTACTGAGAGACCGGAGTAGAACAGGCGTGCGTAGACCTATGAATAATCTGCCTGAGTGTTGTTGATATTTACAAGCTGGATGCAAATGTCATCGTCTCAATAGATCATCTTTTCTCCCTCGTGCCTGGCGCTCTGGTCTGTTTTGTATTCTCTCAGCACTTTAAGGTAAAGCCAGAGAAAATTAAATCATGAAATCATTACTGGGAAAGGTCAGAACATAAATATTTCATAATCTGATATTTTCTATGTAAGATTGAGTTTATGCACGGTGACGTTGGGGCTGTGAGGATACTGAAATATCAGGCTACTGTGTCTTTTTCTTAGCTAAGCAAGTTCGCGCCGTGGCGGCGGGGAAATCGCCCGCACGTTTTTGCTGAATGTCCAAACTCAGACTCTGGAGTCCTGAACAATGACGGGCGAAAAAATGGAACGGCTGCACTTCTTTGTAGTCTTTGCTCCAGCTGTCTTGCATAAGTTAATCCTTTTTACCACTTCAGGCAGATCAATAAGGTTCTATACCTGCTGGCCCGACTAATAAAACGGTCGGGTAACCCAAGTCTCCACGGCGTGTCCTGGGGTGCTGAGGCCCACAAGTCTGTGTGCTCCGGCTCCCCCACACCCTTCCCTTTCTTAATGATCAGGATTAGAAAGGCTGGGGCCTCTACTGTAGGAGGAAGCAGCTGCTTCCATGCTCATTATAACCTCACAACTCCATAGAGTGGTAACAGCTGGAACACACGTTTCGGAGGGAGAGCGCTGGGATACTACGAAGATCTCATGTGGCAACGAGCATTCCTCGTCGAGCGGCGAGCTGCGGCGCTGCGGCATCGCATGACAAGCAGATGACAAGGGGAACAGGAGTGAGCTGACTGATGCATTAACCGAATCATTTGTTTAGGTGTTTTGTAATGCGACGTTATCGACTGATCGGGAGTTCTCGCTCAACTTTTCCATTACCTCCATGTCATCTCATAATCACGGCGCGGAGATGAAGAGATGGATCGGCGGCGGAATAACAACAGAGTGACACTTAATGGAGCGCTTTAATCAAGGGCTGTGCTGGAGTTAAATGACAACTGTTATCTCCAGCAGACTATATCTGCTGCCGATGATAATAACAAGATGAGGTGGGCTAATGAAAGGGATGGTGGAGTACGCTGATAAGGCTGCCTAGCCACAGTCCAGGCTCAAATATTACTTTAATGACTTGATCATCCTTTGCATGTATAATGGGACCGGGCCTGTCTGCACTGACTTGATAAAACGGTTGCCGCGTGCAACAGTGACAGGCCATTTGCTAAACATAAAATCTCCCGTCCGTACCTGCACTGAAACACAGACGTACTGCAAATACGGCTGCGGCGACGCTGGCAGACATCAGCCTGACACGCAGACACTTAACAATAACGTTTAGAAATTGAATGGCTGCGGCCCGCCTCACTCGACACCTCCTAAATACCTGTAGAAATTGAGTTTGCTCCCATTTAAGTTCTCTGAGAGCATCCATTTTCTTTCCGCCTGCCAACGGCATCGCAACCCCCCTGCTGTGCGAATGTGAAATATCCCTGCTGGCTGGCAAGGCCAAGGCTAGGGCTGAGGCGAGACGGACTCTGTAAATTACCCGACGCCTCGCCTTCTATAATTCTCCACTAATTGTCTGGAAGGCTCCACATTCAGGTGTGGAATAATACTGACCGTGTGGCGTATTGAAATTCCACCGCCCCGCTCCCCGGGGTCACATTCACAATATCCAGCTCCGCGGAGCCGAGAATCTAGAGTTTAGCCTTCTGCATGAGGTAATGAAGAGCCGAGCGCATTCACAAGAGTTCCCTCCTCCGCCGTGATGAGGCTGTGGCACCTTTGGGCCTATTATCGCAGCGCTGCCATGACAGGTACAGACACTTCACACCGAGACACACTGAACTTTCATTACGGAGCACCTCCGAGGAGGTGCTGGAATCGTAACAAGGACTTTTATGTTCTTACATCCATCCTTCCGCGGACGCGACAGAGCTCCAATAATAGGATGAGACAGAAAGAAAGACAGACAAGACAGAGCGGGAGAGAAAGAGAGAGTGGAGGGGAGAAGGAGATGTAGTAAAACAAATGAACTCGAGCACAATAAGAGGTGATAATGGAAAAATAAGCAAGAGAATGAGAGAGAGGGGGAAAAGAGAGAAAGGATTTTGCATGATAAAGTGGCGCATAAGAAAAGCTCCACAGCAGGCCTAAAGCAACTCCACTGCAAGCCTCCTTTCTATTGTAACCCAACTATTGAAGGTATGGGCACCATGTGGGTACGCATACATCCTGTGCCGCAAACTCCCCCATGATGACTAATGAAGTTGACACAGGGCTTTCAACTATTCATGACTTGGGGCCTGAATTATTAGTCGGGTTGATGCGAGCAGGCAAACTGTGTTTCCAGCGATCAAGCCCCCCGATAGAAAGAAAGAAAGAAAAAAAAGGGAAAAAAAAAAAAGAACAGGGAAAAGCTGTCCCCCTCTGTGGGAATCTTCTGACTAGGCGTGCCTTTGATTTCAGAAACACTGTCTCTGTTTCCTACATCAGCCCCTCGCAGTTTACAGCAACTCCTCGGGGTGGACGCTCCGCGCAGCTGTGGGCATGTGAGCGAGCGATGGAGAGACAAGAGGAGGAGAGAGGAGAAGAAGCTAAAGCTAAAGCTCATTATGCGTCTTGCTTACAGGCGTTGTGTGGATATTCTATTAGCCATATCTAAAGTGTAATTGTACCGTTGGGGAGGGGTGCTGAGGGGGGGGCGGGCAGTGTGTTGTCGGGGTGCCAAGCTTTCTCTCAGCGACTAGCGAAGTGTGGTAATCTCACACACCATCTCATTACAGTTTAAACCCCCAGCAGCTGCTCGCATTAGACTTTTATTACACGCTGCCGCTCACAGCTGTGCTGGCATAGCCGCGGACAGGATGGTGAGAGACGGGAACAAAGACAGACAGACACAGGGATTCCAGCGCAACATTTGGCTCCCATCAAAAAAGTGGAAATATCGAAGCAGAGGGTTGTAATGACCCTAACAGGCTCTCAGTGTGATAACTCCGCGGCCCCCTCTCCGCCCCGGACCCTAAACCAAGGGCCAAGGACAGTCGCACAGATGGACCAAGTCAAACGCAGTCAGATTGGGATTCAATCAAAACTGCCAGAGCCGTGGTCATGCAAGAGCTTCACGCCGGGACAGCTTTCATAAGCATTTGTCTCGTTCTGAGAGCAGCGTAAGGCGGAGCTGCTCTGTTATCTCAACAGTCACATCTGTTTTAAGCCGCTGTAACCGGGCGTGCGAGTGTGTGGTGTGTGTGTGTGTGTGTGTGTGTCTCTGTGCACGTGTGCGGGCAGTAAGCACCACAACTGTACAACATGTACAATATATCTGTGGAGTGTTTTTATAGGCAGGAAGCCGGGATGTCATGATTACTGATGTCAGGAGTCAAAGGTTTCCACCTCATCCTGAGGAAACTTTGACACCAAAAATAATGTCTCTGTTGAATCGTTTTTATTTTTACGCTTTGCATTTATTCAGTTGACTGTCCAATTATAGCATCTGTAAATCTGCCTCCCCACCATGAAGATCTAGATGCCTTTCAAAGCCTTTGCCACGCTGCCACAGTTATAATGAATCCTTTCTTGTTTTTGGCATGAAGATAGTCACATTTAAATAAATATACAGGGTCTAAAAATACCGGAGTTAGCCTCATAAAATAGTCTTTCAAGAGTTTGCTTTTGATTTTTAAATTGGAGAAAAAAGTAAACTTCCACCAAGATGAAAAACTCTGAGAGAAAACACACGAGACGTCACTTCAGTGTTCTGATGGAAACAACACACCTGCTTCTAAGGACTTTACTGGAAAGGTCGTAATGTTTACAGGTAAAAATCAACTGAAGAGAACGGAAAAATGACAGAGCAAATTGGTTTTAAACAAGACTGAATTGGGAATTAGTACGTAAGCCAGAGAAGAAATCGAAGACAGGCCCAAAAAGTGAGTGAGATCATATTTTCTAAAATAGGAACAGAGTCTTTCCGGTCATTTATCTTCGGCAGAGGAAGCAATAACTGACGCCTGTTGGCATTCTTCGGAAGACGCCGGCGGTTTGTCTGGCTAGACAATAAAGAGCGAGCCAAAAACATATCCAGTTTGACGACAAATGATGTCGGGACAGGGATTTCTGTGATAAAAAGCCAGTTTCCAAGACAAGATTTAGTCTCGACAATTGGCCAGGATACCTGTAGCATGGTAAGATAACTATCCTGGAAGGTGTTCAAGTGATTTATGTACCCACTGTGAGTATAAATACAGCGTGCGGGAGGAACAAAATAACATGAACACATATAACACACTGCAATTCAATTCAGTACAGCTGCACCAAAATTTAAAACTATTTGAACTAATATTCTTCTGGCAGTCACCACAAAGGAATATTACAAGCTGCAGGGCGATTGAATTAAACTTCCATATTACACTGGTGTTCACATTATTGTGTCCACTGGCTGTATTCATTATGCATATTCTCTCTCTGTGTGTGTGTGGCTGCATGTCAGTCTGCTCAGGCTCAGTGTGAGCGCGCGCTCGTCGTCTGTGTGTCTCACCTTGACTTCGTGTGTGAGTGCGGCGCTACTTGCAGAGGACACTGGGACACAGAGCCCAGCTGGGGAGGGAGATGAAGCACAGCTGGGGATAATTAAACCCAGCACTGTCTCCGTGAAGGGGCCGGGCAGCCAGGCTGGCCTGGTGTCCCCCAGACTGAGCCGCTTGGATTTGGGACCGACTCTACTCCACAGTCTCCCCGACGCTGTGTTCCCGGATCAGAGGGAAAAAGGCACAAATCCGACAGCGACTCAGCAGTGGAAATGTGTCTGGACGAAAACCCAAAGACACAGCTTGACTTTGTTGTTATTTCCCTAAATGAACAATACTTTGTGATGCCACTCATCCGCTCTCATCCCCGCTCTCATCTGTGCGTTGCGGTGACAGACAACGGCAGATAATTGGCCGGAGCACTGATAACTCGGAGGTTAGCTGCAACAAGACCTGGCCAACTTTATCAGCTCTAAATTTGCCTTGGCTCTGTATGAAGCGTGGAAGCTGGCCATATCACAGCCAGGGCTTGCCCGCATCAAGCTGGGGCTGGGGTTTGTCTAATTTGAGGAATGCTTTTTCCTGTTTCTCCTCCACAAGCCTGATTAATTTACAATGGCACCGCTCTCTGTCTCTGCCGCGCTGGTTCTGTATCATTGGAAATGAAAAGGTTTACTTTGGATGTTGTGTTAGAAAAGTGAAACCCTCCGCAGAATCTCCCAAATATCTTTTTAAAAACCTGCGTGGCACGCCAACTCAAACAGCTTTCGATTGAATGGATTGACCTGTCCCACATTTGAAAGAGGCTGTACTTGGTGCGATGATAAAACGGCACTTTCCAAGAACCATCAAACTCCTCGCCGTTGCCAAAGCTGCCGAGGTGAACGGCCGAGCGCGCAAAAATTGCAGTGTGATTAATCAGGCGAGGCTCTGGAGGAACGCACTGGCGGCTGCGGCGGTGCTATCACCACTGCTCCCGCTTCCCACTGTTTGTTAGAATAAGTCGGGCTGCCGAACAGGAACCGTTTGATTACAAAGGCATTGAGTTGGCTCATTAATGATGCCGTTAATGGCATCCTCCATCATTCTCGAATCACTATGTTGTTGCACAAGCCGTCAATACAGCAGGCATTTCACTGCCTTTATTAAGTTACACTTTACTGGTCTGTAAAATTTGACTGCAGACATTTTATTTGCCACTTCTTGATAGCTATGCTTGAAATATGGCCAGCGTGGCGCACGTAGGGGCATCTATCTCGCCGTCCAAACGCGAGCTTATCTTACACCCAGCCGGGTCGTAAATAACGCTCGCCTCCCATCCCATGTCTTTATGCGCTATTTGCCTACCTCATTGCGGCCTTCACCTGCGTGCATCTCGGTCGCCCACCCGCCCCGCCATAAAAAGAGTCGAAGGAGGCCAGTGGGAGATCATTAGCTGCGCTCGGGTCGGTTATTTTTCTGATCAGGGCTTCGATGGCTAGTCTAGAGAACGTGCAATATGTCTTCATTACAGAAATCATTATAATGTATTCCTCAGTAGTAGAGAGCCCGATCGCAGCAGTTGTAAGTGAACAGCTACAGGATTTTTGATTAAATCCCAAGGTGCCGCCGTAGATGAAATGAGCCTCATTGGCAGCGATATTAGCATTTATTGCCTGAGCTTTCACACAAAATGGTGTTTTAACAAAGCAAAGCTCCCCTTCCCATCGCAGTCGATTTCCATGACAAGCACGGATCTCGTAGGAAGCTGTCAGTAGCTCTGCCGGAAAACAACAAACGCACACACACAAAGACACACAGAGCAGCGCAAGGCAGACTCGGAGACACGTGCGCACGCCGTGATCAGTCAGACACGAGTTGCAAAATAGACTCTGGGTGCATTATCAAGCGGATTAGGAGCCCAAACTGATAAAGCCTGTAAGCGGAGCGGCTCACAAACAAGTCATCTGTTTGTTCATTTGGCCTCCATATTTGCACCGGTCTCCGTAACCAGCGGAGAATGAGAACGACACTCATTTCATATCAGGTAACTATAGAGATTAGCAAACACGCTCCCCCCACTCGCTTCACTTGCCATCGTGGCGGCTGATAACGCCGCTCCGTCTGCACAAATAAGACGCAAAGAACCCAGCGTTTTCATTTCAGGGTGTGTGCGTGCGTCGGCGAGAGGATCATTAAATGGGGGGGCCTAATAAACGCGGCTAACCATGATGGATGGCTTGAGCGACTCCATAGTCCTCTTCCTGCCCTGGATGGAGATAAGTTGGCTCTTGCGATGCCTCCGTGCACTGTGACGTCTCCTCCGGGGCTCTCGCAGGGAGGGGAACCCGCTCCGCCCCTTCGAATCCATCAGGCTTTAGTGGGGGGGCTCTGTGCAGCTTGTTAGAGTAACACGTATGACCATGTAGGAGCCCTAATGAGCGGGGAGCTAGCCGGGAGAACCGTGTCTGGACGACAGAGAACATAAATCTCCTGTCCTGCCCCTGCGCCCTGGGGACCGCGCGAGCACCAAAAATTGTGCGAGTCTGCGTGAATCCACACAACACGCACGTGTGTGTGTGCGTGCATGGGCGGGCAGCCGCGCACGCACACACGCAATGCAGATGACTATAGCAGTATCCTCCTGGGAGACTCATCTACCATAGTTGAAAGAAGCAGGTTGTTTGAATTATGATCTAACAATAGTGTTCCACTCCCACTCTATAAATGAATCCAATACTGGCATATCTATCATTACCACAGGACTTGCACTCAGCTTGCTTCTTTTTATTTGGAACGAGTTTCAGAAATCAATCCAGGCGTACTCTGCCTTGCACAAACCACCCTGCAGGTTATAATAATTTCTCTCTGTTTTCAGATCCCCCTGTACATAAACTGCAGTGTGTGGCATTGATCAGATTTAGTGCGTCTCGCTCGCTTCCTTCCTGCTTCCTGAGAGGACTCTGCCGCGTTCATCTCCTGCACCTCGGCGATATAGAGTAACGCGCAGACTGGCGGGGCAACATGGCCGCGGAGTGAGGCGTGCAACGGAGGCATGAAACTCCATTAAAGTATTGATTTGTGGGTGAAGTTTACCTTCCTCGACTGTGGGATACGAGCTTTTTGCGCAGCTTTAAATAATACTGTGTGCTCATGTCTGGGTGTCTGCATTAGAGGGAGAGTGAGGGAAGGCGAGAGAGAGAGAGAGAGAGAGAGAGAGAAAGAGGGAGGGAGGTATGGACTGTCTGCATGCATGTGTGCCACAGGAATTTGCAGCCGAGTGTGTGTGCGTGAGAGAGGGAGACAGTGGATGTGTGAGTTATATAGCCCCGGGGAGCTGCTATGGTCATATTTTAATAACTCACAGTATGTTGGATTATGTAGTGTGGGCTTGTAATATCACACCGTCAGGGCAAAGCCCTAACAGATTCTCTGTTAGCTGGTCCTTAGCGGGAAAAAAAGGGAAAACACATATCAGGGGACTCGCCAAAACATTGTTTTCGGTTCTGCAGCACTTGTGAAAATGTGAGCTCCCACATGATTCCAGTTCAAAGGTATGCCTTCGCCGTTTTGTCTGCCTCAGCACGCAGCGCTCTCTCTCCCGGCTACAATGAACAGAGCTCCAGGTTTAATAGGCCTTAAGTAGCGCACCCCCTTTGCTGCCTTTGAAGAGCAAACACTCTCTCGTTCTCCCTCACTCACACACACACACACACACATATATACACACATTGCTGTGTGAGCAATAAAAAACTGTGGAACAGTGGCTAGTTCTCTCTCTGACACATCAAAAGGAGAGCTAAGGGGAGTAATGTGTGGAATGATGTGTGTGTAGACCAAGGCCGGGATGCCATTCATGGTTGTAGTGTTGTGGTTTTAACTGCCGAAGGAGGCTTTAAGGCTGTGGCTGGCAAGTTCCATACAGTAGTTTTAACACATGGCTCGCTGCAATCTCAAGTGCTGTGTATATATATATATAAAAAAAAGATTTGCTTGAGTGTCTGTCTTTTTTTTTTTTCTTACCTCGACAAAGTACAGAAAATATAACTATATGACAGTCATGTGCTTGAGTGAATAGCAGCAATAGCACCACAGGGTGAGGCCAAATAAACACACACACACACACCCAAGTGAAAGTAACATCGCTCTCTCTATAAAGTAATAAAGACCTTAAACGACTCGGAGAAAAATCTTGTTTTTAGGGAGACAGAAAGTGAAACCGAACTGGATGCACATATGGCACAGCATGGGCGCATGTGCGTGGGCGTGTGCTTGCATGTAAGCACATATGCATGTTCACGTGTCTGACTGTGAGCTATCATGTAACTCAGGCAATGAAGGAGGAGTGGTGGTGGTGGTGGTGGTGGTGGGGGGGAGTCACAATTAGCCTGCCGCCGAAAGCATAGCCCCATCCTATGAGGCATGTTTACGCTTTAGTCATGCGGTAATTACATATGTCGTCTTTTGTTTTCTATTCCCCATAAAGTGGGGAACATAATGAGGGAAAAAGCAAATTAGAAGAAGGAGGGAGGGGGGGAAAAAAAGACACTGCACTGTGCTCTTTTTGTCTTCAAGCTCATTTAGGCCTCGGAGAACGTCTATGGGGTTTGAAATAGGAGGCGAGGAGGGGAAGAGAGGACTGTAAACAGGGACTTTGCTTCTCCAGATGGGAAACTTCTGTTAAGCTGTAATGAGAATGCATAATGACGCAAACAAGCTTGATGGAGTTAGACATGGCAGCGCCTTCATTCAGGAATATGAAACAAACAAAAAACCTATTACAACATCCCCCCTCCCCCTTCCTTGTTTTATTCTCTATGATATCCATTTCCTGCTATAAGTGAGAGAGAAACGTCTTCATTAAATGTTTAGGGAACATGTTTCATTTCTTTTGTTTTTTTTTTTCCTCCAGCCGTGCCCAATAGGGAGAGACGTTGAAAAGGCAAGTACAAATGATAAAAAAACAAAGAATAGGAGTGACTGCTCCTAATGGGAACTCTTTTCAGCAGCTGCATTAACAAGCCTGTTTGATTTCCTCCTCCTAAGTGAAGTTGTCAGCCCATGTGTCCACAGTGCTATGTTTAGGATGTCTAAAAGAGTTGTGTTTTCTGGCACCGGCTGATAATAAATGCTGGAGGGGTGACCTTACGTCTCTTTCCCCCGTGTTGCTCTACGGTCATTCTCAAAACAGAGCGAGAAATCCTCCTGAGCCGGGGTCAAGAATCCATCACCAGGGTTTTTT